>JAADXK010000071.1:0-50131 GCA_023337805.1 Globisporangium barbulae | reverse complement strand
TCGTGCCGCGCGCCGCTTTTTGAATCGCCAGTGTTTGAGAAACAGTGAGCAATTCATATTAGAGAGATAATTGATTTATCGATGACTATTTTAGACAGGAGCTAAATTTTGCGGGGTTTAGTTAATGGGAGGTGCGACTGTACCTTTATTCCGGACTGCCCATAACTTCGCTCACTTGACGTTAGTATGACCCCAGTACCGTGTCCGGAACGGCGGATAGGCGTAAAAGTAGGAATTAGATCTGCCTGAGACAGGACATGACCCAAGTCAGACTAATTCAGTGGCCTAGGATATAGTCAATAGAACTCATTGGCATGATGTGTGGATGTCCTATCACGATGTCACACCGTGTCGCACCCTTTTCAGCGTCTTTACGAGAGAAATTAGTGGAAAAGGGGGCGTTGGACGCAGAGTTCATCGCTGCTCTCTATCTCCTCTACTCTCCTAGACTACCTCAGTCGGCCATGCGAGCCCCATTAAATTCAATTTATTCGGTCATTTGCCTCCAACCACACAAGTATACCATTTCACTGCCATTGTTTTAGCTGAAAATACGCTAATTCGCAACACAAACAACAATGCAAACACAAAGAACCGCGTGAGGCGGCGCAAGGAACCGAACTTGCGCGGCGGAATGGGATTTGCCATTGGTCAGATGCCTACTGGTTAGAATCAAAGAAGAAAACCCCCTTCTCGGACCTCATGAACATGATTAGATTGGTCACTGTATTGTCCCGAATCCGGAATGAATAATAAAATCAAGTAAGTCCAGTTATCTTGAATTATATCAGGGAATTGCCGATACATCTAATTTGCAACTAAGTATAGGTACGCGCCAGTTGAAGGAACGTGTTGGCGTCGCAACATTTGCACCAGCAGTCGAACTCGATGTGACATCCGAAGAGCACACGGTACGGGTGCTGCCACGAACCGTGAACCTGCGACAGCCCCGTTTGTATCAAGCAAGACCGAGAAAAAAAGCAGCCCCAAGACCAGCGAGTGCGGTTGGGGGCTTCGACAACCGCTCACTGGTGACCGCCACAGCCCCACTGACCGCGATCGCAGCCAACAGCAGCGCGTCGATCTACGACGGCTGGAGCGTTAAACCTGCCGACAGTTCGGTGTACACCACAGCAACTGAACTCGCAGCAACACCAGCCTCCGCTCCATTTAATATGGTGCAAGACCGTGCTCGAGGCACCAAGCCTTATTGTCAAGATGCTCTCAATGATGGTGAGCACTGCTTGTGCAGTCACTTGTGCTCATAAGGTAAGTGTCGAGTTATCCGTGTGCCACGTGCTCGCACCCAATATTGTTAAGGCACCTCTCATATGCGTGGGCACGCACAGTGGAACGTGAGCGTGATGCTTGTAGTCAAGGAAGATGATAGAAAATCATGCCAGTGCAACTTATACTGCTTGGTTGCGAGATTGAGCAAAGGTTGGCGATAGAGATAGTCGACTGTAGGGCGACTTGATCGACTACCCCGTGCTATCTCTGCTCGAGTTTCAACAGGTCTATAAGGAGTCGCGCATCTTTGTGCTGTATTCGAGCGTCGCGAGGCTCTTTGAGAACCCGACTTCACGGCTGAGGTGGCAGACAAAGCGCGCGTATCGAGGCTGTGGCTCGGCAGATTGTGAGGTACCCAGCGGCGATACCGACCATGCGAGTGCACGTTTTCTTTGGATGGCTTCTCGTATTACGTGGACTGACTCTTGCTGTTCATGTGTTGTTGCTTTGCTACTTCCTGTATGATTCAGCGTGGCGGTTGACGTGCTTGAGTACCGGTGACCAACAAGTGTGCACAACTCCAGGACGTCATTGGTAGCACCGTTGCAATAGTCATAGCATGGTAACAGCAGCTTGATTGGACATATTTCGAGTATTGTATCATTAAGTATTAGATCATTTTCTAACTCGCTTGGCCTCCTTTGCCTCGTAGTCGATGAACTTGTTGCGAATCAGGATGCGCACTCGATCCTCATATTCCTGGATAACGGAGATACGGAGATGTTGCGGTGCGGTTCAGATGAGTCTTTCTACAACATCATGAACTTCCATATCTTTTCCTCTGTGTCATACACTTCCCGACAAGTTTGTTTACACCGTACGACTCCTCTTTTTTCGCACGCTGTGGGTATTTCTTCTTTAGGTTGACCTTAATTGCGTAATCGAGTACGTCTTCATTGTTGATCCACTTGCGCTCGAGCTTGCCTCCCTTCTTGCTCGTTGACTTCAAGATTAGAGCACGATTGCAGTCATTTCAACTGGATCGACCGCCGCTTGCTTCACGTAGCCATGGAGTGTATGTGCGGGGTGCGCGCTTATCTTGCAACCACCCACATTGACGATGTTCGCTCTGAGGAGCCCACACAGAGTACGAAGAACTTGAGCTCGCTCGATTTCTCCTTCTTCTTCATCTTATGCTGCTTGAACCTGCTTTTGGTGAGTCCATGCATCCACTCTTGGTCATAGCTTCCGTGTTCTCTTCTTCAAGGTAATGCGTCGGTTCATGAACTGCCTTTGCGACTCCTCCTGGGAGGGCAACACTCATCGTTTAACATCCAGTGACTACGTGCGCGCAGTACTCAAACTTGGCAAGTACCTTGCATGGACATGTGAATACTTCTATGTCAACCGACCACCCCAACTCAGGCATTTCAGCTATCAGCATCCGCTTCAACGACCACTTCATGCCATGCTGGAAAATCTTTTTCGCCGCTTTATGCTCGAAGACAGCCTTAACAGTCAGAGCTCCGATCTTGGCAGTGGCTTTATCTGCTTGAGAGTCGCGAACGTCGCCATGCTGAGTGTGCAACACAAAGCACTCGTTCGACACATCAGCTGAAAGGACGACAATCTTCCGTGCTGTGAGCATTGCTTTCACGGCGGACTTGACGGCAACTGGAACGGGTACTCGATCAACCAGAGGCTGAACAAGTTTCTTGGACTTGTCTTCGCCAACATGCGATAAAATAACGAGCGGTGCTTTCATCTCCATGTACTTTCAACCAGTGTATCTCTTGATGATTCGATTGAACGTTTCGCATGGATTGTTGATCACGGTGTATCCAGGCAGAGAGCGAAAGATTTGCCAGCGTCAGTACCTGCTGTAGACCCATTGACGCTCGAAGTAGTCCGCAAACGTTGTGAAGCCATGCTGAACGCGCCACTTGGAAAGAACGCGCTGCTGCACGTCGACATACTCCTTGTACGTCTGAGCGTGTTGCACGTCGTAAATACCTTTGTACACGACCATCGCTTGATCGTCTCCGAGCGCTCTAATTCGCTTGTGCACGATGGAGAGGACGTAGAAGAAGCTCATCAGCTTCACAGGCGTGCCAATGCTACTGGCCTGGCGGTTGAGTGCTTTCAGTTGTGCGTTTTCAGCATCTCCCATGATGGTGTGGACCCTGAGCTGAGTTCCGCAGACTTGCTCAATGATGCTTGTGAGTGATGCGAAGACAGCGGCATTTTCGGACTCAGTTCTTCTGCCCACCGCAAACACTGCGGTGAGATGATAGCGTCGCCTCACGTCGCTAAAGCCGATTAAAATTCTTCATTCAACTCCAAATTACAATTTGACCTATTTTGCCGTCGTTTAAGAGAGACATAGCTCCATAAGTCCACTATTAAAGTGGTTAGAAGCCGCTTAAGAGAGACAAAAATCGTGGTGCTGTTGTCTGACTCACAACCACAACGCCCCACACGAGCGTTTCCGAGGCAACGCCGTCGCGTACGTCTCTCTGCGTGTGTGTGCATCTGCTTGTCTGTCCGTGTGCGTGCGTGCGTGCGAGATGGCGGATTCCCGATCGCGAGCGCGCGCTGCGTCCTCGCGCGCGCCGCCGCCGCTGCTCAACTCGCCCTGGCTCAGCCATGAGCTCTTCGCCGCGACCAAAAAAGTCGCCAGCGCGCCGGACGGACTCGCGTTCGCCAAGAAGAGCGCGGTCGCCAAGGTCGTGCAGGAGCTCAAGCGCGGACGTACGTATATCGACCACAAGCTCAAGGAGCTCGAGGATCAGCTGCTCAACGTGACGGACTTTTTAAACGGAACGACATCGACGCTGTTCACGGACTACGGACTGCCCGAGCCAGTGGAGAATGGCGGCGGATCTGGTGCGTTTGCTGGTAGCAATGCATCGACAACAGCGCTCGCTGTGGGTGCAGACGGCCGCCTGATGAACTTGGAGAAGATCCCCACGTCGCCCAACTCCGCGGAGCTGCGCAGCAAGTTCGTGCAGCACAACTTCCCCGGCACAGCGAACGCCACAGGGGACAAAACGAACCCATTGAACCCCATGGGCACTGCGGTCGAAGACGATCTGGCGTCAGGTACGTTATGTGGCTGTGTATTGTTGATATAGCTCTGCTTTGTGTGTGTGCACTCAACGGATGTCACTCACGATCATGCATCGTGTCGTTATGTTCGTGTGTCACTTGCAGACACGCCGTGCACGACTGTGGGTCTGTGGAAGTACCTGGCCGCCGACAACATCTTCAGGGACGTCACACTTGAGGACGTCGAGGCCGCATTGCAATTAGAAGGTGTGGGCTTGTCGTGCTGCTGAATGTCACTCTGTGGGCATTGCTGAGTTGTGTCCGTCTTGTGCTGCCCGCAGAGACAACTTCGAATGCGAGTGACGAGATGGACCTCGAGTTTGCGTTGTACAAGCCTAGTAGCGGCGCGAAAGAGAAGCTGCTCGCTCACGTATTAGGCGCGAGTGATGGCTCCACTGCTGACGATTTTCTCAAAGCGGTAAAAGGAGAACAACCGAATGCTGGAGCGTGTGTAGAGCATGCGGGTTGTCGAATGCTGACGTTTTTTTCTTTCTGTTGGTATTGTGTGTTTCAGAGGCTCGTGGCTGCGCTGATACCCGTTGCATCTGACCCCGTTAATGGGGAATCATCGGAACCATCATCACCATCTACCACAACGCCACTTCCTTCATTAGAGACGTCAAATACTGATGCCACAAAGAGTAATAGCATGACCGCAGTCAAGAAGGACTCAGAGGAGAAGAAGAAGAAGAGCAGCTCTTCAGCTACTTCTGCGATCAAAGAAGACACGGAGCCAAAGTGGGCGGCGCATGGCGTCACCAGTGCACTGCGCGACGCGGGGCTGCTCGAATGCAGCGACGAAGAGCTCCAGAAACGTATGCTGAACCCAGAGGACGACCAAGTGAGCTGCGAGATCCGCGACCTGCAACTCATGCTGCGCGACCATGTGCGTCGCAGCAACGAGACGAAGCATGTGCTGCGCAATTTTCTACAAAGGTACGTCCTGGAATGACACACTAGCCAGCCATTGTTTTGTGTGTCGAACACGCTGACTGTGTCCTTGTTGTTCTGTCAAACACAGCGCGAAGCCGTGGTTAGCAACTCAAAAAGACGCGAATCAGGCAATAGAGAAGAAGTACCTGAGCATGTGGCGGCGGAAAAAAGTGCGTCGCTCTCTTGAAGACTTTACGACAATGTGAGGAAGTACTAACGCTCTGTGTTGTGTATCAGGAGCTCGAGCGCAAGAAGAAGCTCAAGGACAAGAAGATAATGCGGAAAGAAGGTGAGGGTGACTTTGCCGAAGCAGAAGAGGCGAAGAACTACTACCTGTGAACGCCGACTCATGTGTTTACTACTGTGTGGGTGGATCAGCATTACTCAACAGCGGCGAGCTCCCTGCTTTTGAACTTCCATAACGAAGGAGAACGACCAGACAAGCGCAAACCGACGATGAGGAGCTGCTGCTGGGGGACATTTTGAACGAACCCGCGAAGCTGAAGTCGCACAACAGGCACTGCGCCGTGGAGACCTTATTTATTATTCGAACAGGGAGAGAAGAACGGACGCCAGGCAAACGAGAGAACGAGTTGATCATGTTGCTCGTCTGCCAACGCTTCACGACCGAGGTAGCAAATTGTGACTCATATTCGTTTTGAGCTTTCGCTTTTCGTGTTTGTGTGTGGTTGAGTCGTTGTTGGCTGCATCCGCTTGTGTATGAGTTCGTAGCTTCGTTTTCTTTACTTGCCGAGAGGCGGGAAGTCGTCATTGTATCCGCCGCCATTTCGTGCGCCGCGCACTGGAGACGGACTACTGTGGTGGTGCTGGTGCTGGTACTGGCGACCGTGTGGCGAGTTGTTGTACCCGTAGCCACCACGACCAGCTCCTCCTGCTGCTGGCGGCGGTGGTGGCGGCGGAGTGTTCATGGAGAACCCACCGCCTCCACTGCGGAAGTGATCTGGCGGTGGCGGCGGACGCATCATGCCCGTGTTGTCTATTCTATTGTACTCACCCCCAGGTGGAAATCGTCGACCGGGGAGAGGCGGCTGCTGCTGCTGTTGCTGGTTGTAGTAGTCCATCTGCGGCGCCGGGTAGCGACCCATCTGCTGCTGCGGGTGAGGATATCGACTGTACTCGTTCGCGCTGCTGTTGTTGTTGCGCGACAGCCGGTACGCGTCGCGGTTACGCGTGAAGTCCGGGTCGTTCATCTCCTGCTCGCGGTTGCGCCACAGCACCTTGCTCTCCTTCCAGTTCTTTGTGCTCTGCGCGCGTGGCGCACCAATCGTCCCTGCGCTCTCTGATGTCGCCATGTGATCCTGAGCATCCGCGTTATCCTGGTGCTGCTGCGGCTTGTTCACTTGCCCTCCTGCTCCTCGTCCAGCTGCACTACCTCCCCGTCCCCGTCCACCAAAGCCGCGGCTGCCGTCGGGGCCGGCCGCCTGCTGGTTGTTGTTGTGCAGCTTTGCGCCAGCGCTACCCGATGATTCGCTACTTGCGTTCGCTGATGCAGAAGCACCAGGGGATGAGTTTGACGACGAAACCGACGTCGAGTCGGTGGTGTCCTCGCCAAAGATGCGTGCGCGCGCCTCCGCGTACGCCTTCTCTCGGTCCTGCATCGATCGCTGCGCATTCTTGGCGTCGCCAGGGTTTTTCCCGCCGTTCGCGTCGATCTGCGAGCCGCGCTTGCGCATCATGATCTTTGGCGCCGTGGCGGGCGTCACGGTCTGCTGCTGCCGGTCCGAGGACAAGTCGATCAGGAGCACGCTGGGCACGATGCTCTGCGAGGTCCTAAATAGTGTCACGGCGCGCGATGAGTTGCCGTCATAGCCACCACCACCAGCATACGGATTGTACTCTGCAGTCTGGTGCTCGAGGCAGCAGCGCTCGGCGAGCCGGTGGATGATCAGCCGGTGGTACGACGACAGCGGCGGGAACACGAGCTGCGACTCGCGCGGGCTTTTGATAAAGCGCACGATCTGGTCCTCGAACTTGAGCAGCGTGAGCCGCTCGCGCGGGTTCTCGAGACACGCAACTAGCACGGGGTCCATAGGTCCGCGTCCGCCGTCGAGCGCAGATGCAGCGGCCGCGCTCGCAGTCGCGGCGCTCACGGGCAGCGCGTGCGCATTGCTCGGGTCGAAGAGTACGCGCTCGTAGGCGCCTCCATCCTGCGAAGGCAGCGGCGGCGGCTGCATGATACGCATCTTCCCCATGGCCTGCGCAGCGGCGTCCACGCTGAGCGCGGCCATGGCGCGCACGCTCGGATCCTCCTGGGTTTCCCAGTCGTCGTCGCCGCCTGACGGTGGCAGAGGGGAAGCCGCGGCCTGCAGCTTGTGTTCATCTTCGTCGTCACGCAGCATGTTCGGGCTGCAGAGTATTCGCACACGTAATGGCGCAATCAGTGGTCGTCGAGTGAGGTTGGCGGGTCGTTCGCCGCCGAGAGACGAAGGGATTTGCGCGTGTCGTTACCTAAATGGAGAAAGAGAGAGAGAGAGATGCGTTAGCACACATGCATGTAGAGAAAGAAAGGGTGCGTGCGTATGTATGGGTAAGCGAATAGCTCGGAAGCACAGGCACGTACGTCTGGTGGCTCCAGCGTTGCGATGGTGGTCGAGCGCCGTGTGCCTCGTGCTGGAAAGCTGGTTGTGAAGCACCACGAATAGATCACCCGCATTGTTTCACCTGCAAGACTTCATACAGTATGTTTCAGCAGCAAAAGACTTAATGAAGATACAATTTAAAACGGTACTTCGCTTGACAACGTCTATTTAAATTTAAAATCCTCCGATTTAATTTATATGTGATACCTCTATTTTATAATGTTCTAAAGTTTTCTATCTTCCTTCAATTGCAATTGGAATCTCTGAGCTTCCCCGAATAGGCCCCCCATGGAGGCAGTATTAATGATTAGCGCGCGCATTTTGTGTTGTTTTTTGCTCCTTCCTCCTAGTGAGCAAGTGCTTGTGAACGTTCGTTGCCTCCCGTACTTCCTACCTGTTGTTGTTGCTGACGCCGCTGCCCTCTCCATCCGCTGCGCACACCACTCGCCACCATCGCCGCCATCTCTGTATGCCGTTACTTCCTCGTCATTGACGAACAGAGTGACCAACGTGTCCTCGTCACCTTCAATCTCCAAATCTCTCTTTGGCGACTTGGACACGCGTCGCTCAATCCGTCAGCGCACGAGAAGGCTGACTACGTCGTTTCGGTGGTCTGGTCTCCGTGCGTCTTGGGTCGGCGATGGTAGCTGTGGTGGTAAGACCGCTGCTTTCGGTCGGCGTGTTTCAGCGCTTGACTCAGCGAGCTGATCTTCTTCCTCGGTATCGCCAGATCGTCTCCGTCAATATAAATGCCGCGATGAATGTCGAGGTCTCGAAGATGGACGCGGTCGACATGACCTGAAGCGAGCGACTGTTGTGCCACGTGCGGTAGCACGTGTAGACTCTGCCCTTGACTGTCCTCTTTGTCACCCGCCTTGTCCACTTGGCCCTCGTCAGCGACACCAACTGAAACAGCACTGCCGCTACTTGCTCCGCTGTCCGCAAGCCCATCATCCTGACTCTCCTGTTCGTCCGCCGACACACTCAGCCGACTGCCACTGTGGTAAAACTTCTGCAGCAGCGTCTTGCGGATCTCCTCTCGCTGCGGGTGCTCCTGCTGAATCACGCGGATGCGCTCCATGGACGCTTCCTCCTGGCGCCGCAGCCGGTCGTACTCCTCCGCCTCCTGGGCCTGCAGCTCGAGCGCGAACGTGTAGTCCGGGTCATCTCCGCCCGAGGGCCGCTCGTCCCGCGGAATCTCCTGCTGGACGACGCTCATGACGCCGTACTCGCAGTCCGCGGCGCTCGGTACCTCGACGAAGCACCAGCCGACCTGGCGGTCGTCACCAAAGCGGCCGGCGATCTCCAGCTCGAACTGCTCTTCCTCCTCGCGCTGCAGCTTGGCTGCGAGCTCCTCGTCCATGACATCGAAGAGGTTTACGCCGCCGCCCACGCGCGCCGCGGCCGCGGCCACAGGACTGCCCCACGGGTTACGACTCATGCTGCTTGTGGCTTGAGTCTTGTCAGTCTTCGCTCGCGCTCGCCACGCTCTTGCTGATGCTCGCTGGTTTCAGGACAGGCTGCTGCAGAACCCAGGACAACCACTCCGTTTGCCTTCAGTGTGAGTGATGGTTGCACTACTTCTTCTCTTTCTCCACACAGTCCCACAAGTAAAGAACAAAAAAGAGCGAGAGAGAAGGACGAGCAGGTGCTTGGAACGACGAATATCTTAGATCAGTGCATTTTACATTGGTCTGACTTGGAAAGCAGTGCTTCCAATTGCAGGACACTGGTTTTGAGTATAAATAGAATATACCTGTAGTCTTCTGTTTTGAGTAAGTGTCTTTTTGACCAATCCCCGACAAGAAAACGCAAACAAAACTTGATTTCGCAATCGCTTGCATCTTTTTGTCGAATCCAAAAAATGTAAACTATTTCTAGCCAATAAAAATTTGTTTTCAAAGAGAGAGCCCAGAATAAATAGTTAAGTTGATCGTACTCAACAGGGTATAATATTATGAAGGATATTGTATTGTTCCTTTTCGTTTATATACGATACGAGCTAAGCAAATCTTGAATCGTCGCTGTGGACTGACTGCTTGCTCTATATGTGCAGGTGCACTTGTCCGAAACTGCTGTCGGACAATGCAAAAGCGATCTCTCGCTAGCTGCATTTGATTGAAGTGCTGCTGTCTGACACATGAAAATGGTGCCAGCGCACACGACCGATGCGTCGCATGCATGTGCGTCAGAGCAGTTCGTGACCACATCCATCCAGTCGCCACCGTCTGTTGAAATATCTGCCGACGTCACGAACGCACGCTCTGCGTCGCGTGTTCCTTGCGGGCTCAAACAGACGCCTCGCGCAAGTCGTATTGCACTCCTGATACGAGCATGAACATGAGCGAGTATCTCCCGTCGAACCATTCATTCAAAATGAGGAGAGATCGGGAAAACAGATCTTCGCGCAGCCTGACAAAGGCGTTGAACGTCGACGACGCAATTGACAATGTTGGACAGGTCAGCCGCGTCTGCCCACTCAGCGTTCAGTTCACATCGCTTTTCCTGGAACAGTTCACAATTCATCCACTTTATTTGTTGTTTCAAAATAGTTAAACTAAATGCTTTGTGACGATCATTTAGAAATTGCACACATTTGCAAAACAAATCGATTTTGGTCAGCTGAATATCACGTCATATCCTTTTCAGTGGCTCCAAGGTGGACGACTTTCTGACACGAGCCCTATCCGCACTATGATACGCTGCTCCGTCGGAGTAGCGCTAACGAACAAGTGACAACTGATACTACTGGAAACATTATGGCGTGAATATTAGAACTGTTACTCTTTTCATTCCTGCTTTCTATACACCTTTCAGATATAATCAAACAATGTATTCAAAGTTGTCGCGACAATCCGCACACGCGTTCCGCCCGTGTTCCCACCCTCTGACGCATCCTCCTTGAAAAACATCGGGACCTGAGGAATCTCGACGAAAAAGCAAGAACTTTTGAGGAATTTTAAGAGCATACTTAAACTCATACAAAATGGCACATTTTGCTGAAAGTTCAGCACCATGTTCGAAAACAGTGTCAAATCAGAACTTTTTGTGCGTTGAATGCTCTGAATGCAAAATTTAAAAATGGCAAAATGGATATTTTCTCGTATTTCTGTCTCACAAACTAAATTTTTCATTTTCTCTTCCTCAAAATGTGGCGAATTTGTACCTTGCTGGCTTGTTCGTCGCGTTCTGTGGTTGATGCGCAATCTGAAACGGCTTATTGGGAGGTTACAACTTCGACGAAGAAGAAAAATTGCCAAACTGGATGGACGATCGCCTTTCAGACACTAAACTTGCGCTCATGACAACCTGCCGCGCACAGCTACATGCCATGCTGCTCATAGCGTCAGGTCTCCAAATGCTGCAGTATTTTGGAATGAACGACTTGTTGGGCCGTTTGCTGTGCCCTTCGCTGATCCGCCTGAAAAAGGCCAGTGGCTCTTCTCTCACACGAAAGAAAAAGAGTGTCCCTTGCACTTTCCCCCATCAAGCAACCTGACAAGCTCCCTCCTCGCTCGCTCGTCTGTGAGAACACCCTGAATGCGCAACGTTCCCTTGGCTCACACACACACGTTCAAATAAGTTTCCTTGGCTGCACCTTTCCCTTCAAGGCCCGCTCGCGATCGCCATTGCGCATGGCGATCAGTTCCCATTACCCCAACAGACCAGACCCAACTCGCTCCGCCACCAAGTCACGTGTGCGGGCTAGTACCAGCACGAGAGAGAGAAAGAGAGATTACGATTACGATGCTCCCAGCGCTCGTGAGCAACGTGGTGACCAACGTGCCGCTGCCGTGGACCAAGAACGCCTCTAGCGGCGGCCGCGGCAGCCGCAGCAGCGAGGGTAGCGACCTGCTCGACCTCAAGCAGAGCCTCTGCAGCCAAGGCGCCAACGTCAAGCGCACGCGCACGACAAGCTCGCAGATGGACCTCGACGACGCAGACAACCAGTTCAGCGACGACCTCACGGAGACCGAGAGCGCCGTGTCGGCGTCTTCGCCGTCCATGAAGCACTTTCGCACGCTCAACCACGCGAGCTTCGACCCGTACGAGCAGCAGCAGCAGCCGCCGCTGCGCGCCACTGTCTTCTCGTACGCGCGCGCGGGGCTCAACAACTCCAAGATGCTCTTCGGTAAGATCCCGGCGGGCCGCCCGTCCAAGAAACAGCACTCGCGAAGTGTGAGCGATTTCTCGGACAGCGACTTTGCGCCGTTCACGCCGGGGACGATCGTGTCCACCAAGTATGGCCTTGGCACGGTGATTGAAGTGCGGGAGAACGACGGAATCACGGCTGTGCAACTGCAGAGCCGACCGCCGATGATGCTGTACACGTCTGGTGATGACGACGAGTACTACTCCGTCCCAGCGCTCGTGGGCGACTGGGTGCATACCCCCGCTGGCGAAGGCTGCGTGCTCGGCTACGACTCGTACGACCAGATGTACGCGATCCGCATCGGCGGGGAGGTGGAGTACGAGTGTCGTATCCGACAAGGTGACGTACAGCGCTACGTTCGTCCGCGACGCAGCTCGCTTGGCAGCGCGCCGTCGTCGGTGATCCAGAAGGGCATCTCGACCGCTCTCAAGACGATTGTCTCGACTTCGTCGGGGATCTCCGCGTCCACGTACCACTTCGTGTCCAACAAGTACTACAACGGTCAGTGTGTGATCACTACGTTCGGTTCTGGTTGCATCACGGCGCTTGACCCTGTGCAGAAGACGGTTCAAGTTCAGCTCACGTGGGGGGCGACGGCGTACCTGAGTGCTGGCATGATCAAGTTCTACCCGAAGGCTCTTGTGGGCATGGAAGTGACGACAAAATTTGGCGCTGGCCGAGTGGAAGCTCTGCGACCAGAAGACGCGATCTACACGGTGCGTCTGAACGAAGTGAAGATCGGGGAGAGTGACATCGTGTACGTGCACGAGTCGGACGTCGCGCGCACCCGGCGGTTAACGTCTGCGGTCGAGAACGTGCAGAAGCAGGTCCGAGGGCGGTGGATGGCGTTCGCGCAGAAGCGATTCTCGAAGGGGGAGCGCGTCGTGGCGACGCGGCCTGAGGAAGAGATCTCCACTGCAGGCATCTAAGCAAGCGTCACTGCCGTTGTCGATGGACATCATCACCTCGGCAGCTGTGCTAGCGCTGTGTTGACCCCTGCTTCAACCGAGACCGGAAGAAAAATTATTTTATTCGGCCAGGCATCGACCCGACGACGAATGGATCGCGCGAGCGCCTCGGCTACTACTACGATATGTGTATTGGTTTGTAAATCGGAAATAGTGAACGAGCAGTTCACTTGAAGAAAAAAAGCACGAAGAGCAAGACGGATCCCGCCAAGACAGACGAGTCCCCAGCCAGCGAGAGTGGGAAGGCCCAAGCATATGAGCAGCTCTTCACCTAACGAAGCTGCAATACTCTTGGCCACCGACTGACTATCCGCCAGGAAAACGGACGATCTATGAAGTCCTGAGAGCTCGACATCAACAAACAGTGATTTATTACTCCCTCCAAGACGACAAAAATGAAGGTTGCTCCCAAGAACGTGAGCAGAGAGAAGAGGTAAGACGAAGCTCGAAATTGCTCTCCTCTTGCCAGTAATACTTTTCACATTTAACTCTTTTTAGCGAGCAAGATTAGCGCCGGCTAACGAAAATGATAAATATAACACCCGCTGTGCTCGAAGCTCAAGTCGCTCGCTCTGACAAGACCACCTGGAAAGACAAAAATGGATTTGGATTCGGATGCCCACGCGCAGGATAGCTGATCGCGCTGCGTGTCACCCAGAATGCCGTTCTGGTTCGGATACAGAGCTTCCCCGATTTAGACAGCTTCGAGTTGTAGCTCCACACAGAATACTGACTCGGGGACTTCATCGCGTGCTGCTGATGTGCAGGTGCCTGCAAGTTTGGCGCAGGTTTCTAAGCAAAGCTGCGGCTACGAGATCCCAACTGAGCTGCTGGATAAGAAGATCTACATTTCTTGACGGCGTCGCGAGTGCTTGGCATCGATGTCACGCAGTAATGGCATTCTTGAAACCTCCAAGTTTCGCAACAGCTCGTGCACTCTCGCTCAATTGAAGTCGTTGGCAAACTCTACGTGAAGCATGCGCCGGCTGTCCAATAATCCAAAGTCCGCGCCTGTGATCGAGTTCGTGCCAGGTCTCGTGTACTACACCGCCGTCGCAGTAGACCCGGCGCCGAGCGATGGCATCATCTACTTCTCGATCGACGACAAGCTCCACTACAACAACTTCTACCTGGACTTTGGGCCGCTGAACCTCGGATGCACGTTCCAGTTCTGCACGGTGCTCAGCAAGATGGTGCACTCGGCACTGCAGACCCAGCGCAGGATCTTCTTCTACTCGTCTCCCGAACCAACGTTCCGGGCCAACGCCACCTGCTTGCTCTGCTGCTGGGGCGTGCTTTCGAACGGCATGCGACCTGAAGACGCCGTCGCCAAGTTCTCGTCGATGACGTTCCCTCCGTTCCACGACGCGAGCCCGACCGAGTGCGAGTACAAGCTCACAATCTTGGACTGCATCAAGGGGTTACTGAAGGCCGTGCAACTCAAATACGTGAACCCGACCGAGTTCGACGTGCGCGAGTACCATCACTACGAGCAAGTCGAGAACGGCGACTTGAGCTGGGTGTCCCCCAAGTTCCTCGCGTTTGCTGGCCCACACGACACGTTCTCAGCGAGCGCTGACGGATACGTGACGCTCACGCCGGAGCACTACATCCCATACTTCAAGAAGAAGAACGTGACGCTCGTAGTGCGCCTGAACGAGAAGCAGTACGACGAGAAGCGCTTCACGAGTGCTGGCATCAACCATTTAGATCTGCTGTACCCAGATGGCGCAAACCCACCCGAGTTTATCCTCAAGCAGTTCATCTTGGCGTGCGAGCAAACCCCCGGCGCAGTGGCAGTGCATTGCAAAGCTGGGCTTGGACGCACGGGCACTTGCATCGGCGCGTATCTGATGAAGCATGACAAGTTCACGTCAAAGGAAGCGATCGGCTGGCTCCGCATCTGTCGCCCTGGGAGCGTCATTGGCCCACAGCAGCAGTTCATGGACTCGATCCAGCACAAGATGTGGCGCGCAGCGAAAGAAGAGCAGGAGTGCAACGTTGCGCCCTCAATGTCATTTGATTCTTCCTCTAGCAGCAGTGGCAAGCGCCTGGCGAAGCAGGCGTCTACGAGTCTGTTCAGCATCAACATCTTCTCACGCTCGAGCAAGTCCGACTTGACTGCGAGTAAGACCAGCAACTCCGTGAAGAAAGATCCTTCTCCAAGCAGCATTAGCAAGAACAGCGGCGGATTGAGCAGCAGCAAGCCACTGCCTCATTACGGGAGTGTGACGCCTTCAAAGCACTCTGCGGAGAAGACCCAGGGCGACAACCTGTTGCAGTTGAAGCAGGGCTACCAGCACCGCTATGTGAGGTAAACAACCATAATGAACGAATATTTATTGAGCGCAACAGCGGGTTTGTCGACTTCACTCACTGCTTAGAGTACCAATCCAGCAGAGGTCTACTCAAATCTCTTTGTGTACCAACCATTGAAGCTGGTGCCATCAGCAGCTTTCTCCACGTTCACTTCCCTCTCGCATGCACAGCTTCGCATCTCTTCCCATCAGTAACGAAAAAGCACAGCGGCGCCAGAATCTCAGTTTCCCAAGTGCGAGCGACCATGGAAGCAGCGATGGCTATGGCGACTCCAGGGCGCCACACCGACGTGATCACGAAACACCTCGTGGACGCTGCCACCGAGCGCTTTCTCGCGCGGGTTGAAGCGTTCGAAGCATCTGAACACGACGAAGTCGACATTGAAGAGGAAGTTGTGCGAGGCGTGACGCTTAAGGTGCTGGAACGCGTCTCCGAGAGACTTTTCAAGGGCACCTTGTGCTGCTTGTAAGACACAACACTCTTCATCACCGAAGTGAAGAACGACATCTACAGCATCGTCCACCCCACGCTTGGCAGCATCGTGCTCGAGTACGCACGAGCAAATGATCTCATCGGAGCAATTGGACTCTGTCGAAATTTCCCTCCTGTGTACACGCCGGATGTAAGTCTCCTTCCTGAGACGTTGCCACCAGGACACCAACCAGTCTTCCCACTTGTGGTGGCAGTGGTGGAGGTCGGCCATTGAAGTGTGGCAAGGTTCATTCACGTCACTCGTGAGTACCTGGCGAACGATGCGGTGCAGCACGTGCTTGGGATTTGCTTCTTTCGTCCACGAGACGCTCAGCTCTGGCGATTCGCCGCGCCTGCTGTAGCGTTCGATCGCGATCCAGTGACTCGTGAGACTCGAGTCATCGCAGAAGCCTCGTTTGGGAATGTGCCACTGAGCGACGGTGTCATCTAGAGTCTAAGTGCAATCGCTTCGGTGCATTAGCCTACTGGTAGATCTGTGCAGCTTGCCGAGTCGCCGTTCGTAGATGTCGAAATGCCGATTGGACACGCGTACGATGCGATAGCAACCATTCGAGATCAATATAGGCACTGCGTTCTTCAAAGTCAATCTTCCGAACGGCTTCCCAGATCCCCAGATCGACTAGCGGCAACTGTTTGCTGACGCTGCAGCGGGCTTTGACATTGAGCATTGGAATCGTTCAGCTGACGCTCAGCAGTAGTTTGTTATGATGCCACCCGCTGCATCTAAGATGAGACCAAGGCACAGAACAGATGAACCAGGATATGCATACATGCCTTTGAGAAATCAGCTCTCAATACTGTAAAACCAGCGTCTCAAGCGTACTTCACGCCGCCCATGAACGTGCGCGGGTCTGGCGCCGAACCGTTGAACTCGGCGCCGGAGAAGTCGAAGCCCGGATTCTCCTCCTGGAAGCGCTCGAGCATCATCTGCCGCTTCGTCGCTTCTTGCGCCATCGGGTCCAGCTGGGAAAGGTTGACGCATTGCAACGAGAGAATAGTATGATGGTAAGCATGAGAGATAGGATCGAGTGGCATTGCAACGACTGCCAGCCACATTCACACAGAGCTCTGTTCTCATTAGCGCTTACCTCGCCGTGGCCGACAAACACGCTTGGCCACATGAGCCCCTTCTTCATCTTCTGCAGGTTGATCGTCAGCTCGCCCTGGTCTGCTCCCGTAATGCAACACAGTAAATACAATCAGCAGTCTCGTCAACATATACGCTCTGAGTGCTCAACAACAAGAAGCACGCACCGAGCATCCAGTAGCTCTCTTTGACGACCACAGCGCTCGAGAGATCGTGCTGCAGATAACACATAAACAATCACAACGAGCCGTCAGTGACTGGGAAGTGCATACATGAACGCAATCTCACACACGCGACGTTTCACTGACGTTGAGGAACTTGTCGTTCGTGCCGCGCAGCCCCAGCGTCACGTGGTTCGCAGTGATCTCGCAGAGGATCATGCTGGCGGTGATGCCCGGCGGCGGGCGGATGTACACGTTCAGCTCTTCGAGCGACTGCTCCCACTCGTAGATCACTTGGTCTGCGAAGAGTGACGACACGATCAGCAGCAGCGTAACGACAGCAAGAAGAGCAACGCGCGTGAGTGTATGCAAACGTATCGTGAGTGTGTATGTATACAGCCGCTCTCCTCTACTTTTTACTCGTACAAGCCCTACCGTTGTGCTTAAATACTCGTCGCTCCACGGTCGTCATCCTTCACTCTCTCGTCTTGTTCTGGAGCTGCTCGCGATTATTGTGAATTGCCCAAAATGCAAATCTGTGGCAACGGGTCGCGTTGGAGTCACCTTCGCGCAACATTTCGCGCCGTTTGACAGGCAACAGCTCAGCCGAAATGCAGGAAAATCTTGAGCCGCTGGTTGCCTTCGTCGCGCACACGCTCGTAGGGCCACCAGTCGAGCAGCAGATTCTGCATCGCGATGGCCGTTTGAGAAGTCGACGCCTGTTTCATGGACGATTCCGTGAGCCCCATGCGCCGACACGTCTGCAGCCGCGTCTCGCCAAACTGCTTGGAGAGAATTGAGCGCACGCGCGCGATTTCCTCCTGCTTCCAGCGCGTAAACACGTTGGGCAGTGGCTGGATCTTCTCGTCCGCGGCGACGACGACGGCTACAGTACGGGATGCGGCTGTGCGTGTGCGTGGCGAGTCGCTCAGGAACGGGTTCCGGAAGTTGGGCAGGCGGAACGCAGCGGGCAAGTGAGACAACTCCTGAAGCTCCTGCTGAGGCTCACGCTGGTACTCGAGCTGCATTTTCAGTCGCTTCGTCACAAGCGCCTTGTAGCCCTCTGTTTCGCCCGCGAGGCGGTGCACGAGGTCGTCCAGTGCACGGTTGTGGACTGGCAAGCTCGTCACGTCCGTGCGGCACTGAGGGCACGACAGCGACGAGCGGAACCAGCTGCTCACACACAAGCCGCAAAACGTGTGTGAGCAAGGAAGCGTGACGCTCGAGTGGAAATACTCGAAGCAGATGGGGCACATCATGCACCGGTCTTGGTCGTCTAGCTCCTCGAGACGGCGACTGCGCTTGCGTGGAGCTGCTGCCGCTGCGTCACTCACGTCTTCCATGGGCTCGTTGCCGTCCGCATGTCCGTGTCGTTTCTCTGTGCTATCTCTATGGTGTCGCTCGCGTTTAGTCGCGACTGTACTGCTTGTGTGGCGACTCGATGTCCTGGTCGGAGGCGGCGTGCGGAACCCTGGGCTTCCGGGCACTGTTACTGGAGCTACCGTGTGGTTCGTCTCGGGCGCTGACACTGGGGATTCTATCGAGTCTTGCTCGTCCAGCTGCACGGAGATCGTCGTGCCATTCTCACGCGAGATTTGGACTATCATGCGCGCTCCGTGGCGCATGGTCGATGCCAACACGAGCTCGTCGCCGTCGTGCAGCTCTATCGACCCGCCTGGAGAAACATCAACGCCGTTGAGAGACGTGCCATTCATCGCCTCGAGATCCTGCAGCACCCATCGCGTAGGCTTGGCGTACAGCAGCGTCACGTGCTGGTCGGTTGGCGTCGGCGAGCTCAGCGTTCGACTGTCGCGCACGGGAAAGACGCGCACATGCAGCTTGCTGACCGTGCGCGTCTTGGCGGTCGTCGGGATGACCACGTCGCTGCGGCGGCTCCTGCCGATCGTAAAGGCGCGCGAGAAGCGCCACGAGGGTCTGCTGCTGCTGTTGGTGGTCGGCGTCATGTGCGCACTCTCTCGTTCGCACACTGCAGGAGAGTTGCGTCGCGAGGGCGGCGGCGGCGTCGTCGCCATGGCCGTAGTAGCAGCGCTTCCGGCGCGAACTCGATGCATTTGCGCGCGCGAAGCTTTACTTTCCTGTTCAGTCGCTCGTAGCAAATTGTCAACTTGTTTAACAACATAAAATGCTTAAAAATGCTGTTGAAGAGGATTGCGAAATATTCGCGCGCAAAAAATTGCGCAGATATTCAAATCAGACTGGCACTAATAAAATGCATGATGGCGTTTGCTCAAGCACTTGAGCCACGTTGCCATGACGCTCTTATCAAGCAATGCTCGTAGAGCTCTTATGATCCTCTCCAGCGCACTGATCAATCGCCTTGTGCTGTGTCGAGCTTCAATTGAATTATTGTTGCCTCCAACAATATTGTCCAGCATCGCAGCCCAGAATATTGCAAGCAACTGGCATAGTTCTCTTCCTATTTTGTCCGTCGGCCAGCGCAACCACAAATGCTGTATTCACAGTGACACTCAGACTGCAGTTTCTGGTCTAGACAATCAACCTTGCTAGCTACCAATGCAATGAATGCCTCATGAAGACCAAGCACCGAGCGCAGGGCCATGCAGCTCTCGAACCTCCTGTCTGAAATAGCGGCTGAGTGAAGGTCTAAAAATGTATCTACAGCTCCCTCTTCAAAACGATGAACAACTCGCAGATCGTTTTAAAGAGGGAGATCACTATACCAACCCACCCCAGCCAGCGCAGTCCCAAAAAGAAGCCCAACAACGACGAGGGAGAAGACAGGAAGAAGCGACGACGATGAGCAAGGCTATGATCGGGCTCGAGGAGGGCTGGGACCAGGAAATCAAGCCGAAGGCCATCGACGTGCTGCTCGCGATCCTTGACAAGGGCTTCGACAAGGTCACGGCCTCGCCCTTCCCGCCCAACTCGTTCATGCCAATCTACACCACGTGCTACAACATGTGCACGCAGCGCTCGCCGTACAACTTCTCGGAGCAGCTCTACGAGCGCCACGGCAGCACCTTTGACGCCTACCTAGAGAACAACGTGTTGCCGAGCCTTGAGCGCGCGCACGACGAGTTCTTCCTGCAGGAGCTCGTCAAGCGTTGGCAGAACCACAAACTCATGAACAAGTGGATGTCGCGCTTCTTCATGTACCTCGACCGGTACTACGTCAAGCACCACTCGCTACCGACGCTCGAGGAGGCCGGTCTCCAGAGCTTTGACCGCGTCGTGTTTCAGAAGGTCAAGGGCCGCGTAAAGTGGGCCATGGTCGAGCTCATCGAGAAAGAGCGCAATGGCGAGATCATTGACACGACGCTCATGCGCAACTGCGTCGAGATCTTTGAAGTCATGGGCATGAAGTCCCTCGACGTGTACCAGACGCACTTTGAGACCGAGCTCGTGCAGGTGAGCGCGACGTACTACGAGCGCAAGTCTAAGGCGTGGCTGAGCGAGGACTCGACGCCCGTGTACTTGCAGAAGGTCGACGACGCGCTGCAGGGGGAGCGCAGCCGCGTCGCGCGCTACTTGCACAAGACGACCGAGCCAAAACTCATTAAGCGTCTTGAGGCTGTGCTGCTCGAGGCCGCGCAGAAGGAGCTCATTGAGCGCGAGAACTCGGGCGTGATCGCGCTCCTGAAATACGACAAGCTTGACGACCTCGCGCGCATGTACCGCCTCTTCTCGCGCATCAAGAACGGCCTCGAGCCGATCGCGGACCTCGTGCAGAAGCACATCACGGCCGTGGGCAACGATATCGTCGAGAAGCGCGCGAATGCGGTCACGAGTGGCAACATCAAGGACGCGAGCTCCGATCCGGCGTTCATCAAGGACATCCTGACGATCCACGACAAGTTCCGCAGCATCGTGAACGACCAGTTCGCCGGCAACTCGCTTTTCCAGAAGGCGCTCAAGGAGGCCTTTGTCGAATTTGTGAACAAGGACGTGGGACCCGACACCTCGGCGAAGCTCATGAGCACGTTCTGCGATCGTATCCTCAAGACGGGCGGCGAGAAGCTGAGCGACGAGCAGGTCGAAGACTACCTGGAGAAGGTCGTGTTTGTGTTCTCGTACCTGACCGACAAGGACTTGTTCGCGGAGATCTACCGCAACCAGCTAGCGAAGCGCTTGTTGAACCAGCGCTCTGCCTCGGCCGACGCGGAAGTGCTCATGATCGGGAAGCTCAAGCTGCGCTGCGGCGCGCAGTTCACGGGCAAGATGGAGGGCATGATGAACGACCTGGCGATCGGTAGCGACCACCACCAGGAGTTTGAGGCCTTTTTGAAGAACCAACGCAGTAACGAGACGGCGTCGGTCACGGCCAACATGGAGTTCAGCGTGCAGGTGCTCACGACGGGCTACTGGCCGTCCTACAAGGTGCTGGAGATTACCATGCCGCCGCAGATGGTGCGCTCCATGAATCTCTTCAAGGTGTACTACGACTCGAAGACGAGCCACCGCCGGCTGCAGTGGATCCACTCACTGGGTAACGCCACGGTACGGAAGAATATGCATCGACTGTGTGTTGTGTCATCACTACCTGGTACTAATGCCCTTCATGTTGAAATCTGTAGATCCGCGCGAACTTCCCCAAGAAGAAGTGGTATGACCTGCAGGTGACAACGCTGCAGGCCGTGGCGCTGCTGCTCTTCAACGACGGTGAAGGTGCGCTGTCCTTCGAGGCCGTGCGCGAGTCGCTCAACCTGTCGGTGGACGTGGTCAAGCGCATCCTGCACTCGCTCTCGTGCGGCAAGTACAAGGTGCTGGCGAAGCTCCCGGCGGGTAAGACGATTGCGACGACCGACAATTTTGAAGTGAACAAGACATTCTCGTCGCCCATGCGCAAGATCCGCATCCCGATGGCGTCACTCGAGGAGAGCCACAGCCAGAAGAACGTGGAGGAGGATCGGAGTATAGCCATTGAGGCCGCCATCGTGCGCATCATGAAGGCGCGCAAGACGCTGCAGCACCAACAGCTTATCTCGGAGGTGCTCAGCCAGCTCGCCTTCTTCAAGCCCAACCTGAAGGTCATCAAGCGCCGTATTGAAGCGCTCATCGACCGCGAGTACCTCGAGCGCGACCCGGACCAGGCCAACACGTACCGCTACCTGGCGTAGACGGGAAGGGATACGAGGTGAGGAGTGATTGGCTTGAAGCTATTTGCGAATTAGGTCTTACTTTTGATCAGAACAGTTGGGAGCACAGCAAGAAAGAGGATAAGCGCAGTAATACAAACAATGGATTTGGCTTTCTACGATTGAGGAATACATTTGATTGACGTTGTTGTGATCTGGTCGGAGCTCCTCGTTTCTATCAAGGCTCAACCGCGAACATAGCAAGCTGACTGATAAGCTGAGCTTCGTGCTGCTGTCTGCGAAGGACACTACGCCTGCTTCTTGAAGAACCGGTTGAGTGCTGTGGGCGCATTCTCGGCCTTGTCGTTCCACTCCTGCTGCTGCTGCAAGCGCTCCTTGCGCTTCTTCTGGTTCTCGACCGTCTCGCGGAACTTCTCCTTCTGGATATCCACGACGTTCTGCTGCTTCTTGCGGAAGCGGCGCGACGGGCGGTTGCGGCCGCGCATCTTCTTCTTGACTGGCCCAGCGTCCTCGCTCTTGGCGTTCGCGCGCAGCATCTGGTGGATCTTGCGCTGCTGCTCCTCGGCCGGATCCAGGTCCACGCGGCCGATGGCCGTCGAGTCCAGCGTGATCATCTCGGGGCGCAGTTTCTCCAGCAGAGCCCGCACCTCGGACTCGCCGCGCTGCTTGGCGTTCTCGTACGGGTTCGCCTCATACGTGTCAAAGTTCGGCTCTCCCGAGCCCGGGATCACGATGTTGTTCAGGCCCGTCGAATGGCCCACGGACAGCACGTCCTCAAAGGACTGGAACGCCAGCGAGCTCACCTGGGAGCCTGGGACCTGGTACGTCATGTACGGTGTTGGAGACGCCGTCGTAAACGGGTTCTTGAGCACGTGCACGTTTGGCCCAAAGCCCAGCGCCACGAGGCCGCGCTGGCTCACGCTCATCGAGTTGGCCGCGGCCGTGAGGTAGTACTCATTCAGCTCCTGGTACTTGCGCAGGTCAAAGACCTTGACCTTGCGGTCCGCGCCGGCCGTCACGAGGTACTTGCCGCTCGAGTCGATCGCCATCGATCGAACTGAAAGTGTGGACAAACGACAGAGATGTATTAGCGAATGAGCGAACCATACAAAGTCGAGCATTCCAATAGAACATGACGTACTTGGTCCCTGGTGGCACTGCATCTTGACGACGGCCTCGTGCATGTTGGGCGTCCAGAGCGAGACGATGCCGCTCGCGTGGCCGAGGTTGATCACGGCGTTCCACGGGTTCTGCGCCATCGTGTCACAGTACCCCTGCTTTGTGCGGTGCGCCACGATCTGCTTGCCGTTCGTGACATCGTGATAAGTTAAGAGGCCGTTGCCGCTCACGGTTGAGAGCAAAAAGTGGTACGACAGGAACTCCATGCGGCGCGGCTCGGGCACCGTGCGGATACAGTGCGCTTCGGCGCCCGTGCTGTCATAAATGTATCTGTTGGAGTGTACCACAGCAGTACATGTGAGATCACTGGGCACTCGGTATCCTTGCAACCATATCAATGTAAACGTACACGTGTTTCTTCTGCGCGGCCGCGAACATCGAGTTGTTGTGCAGGAAGACGACGTCGCGCACGAGGTCGTTGGCCTGGAACTCGCACGTGAGCTTCATGCGCAGCGTGTCGAGCAGCGCCAGGTGACCCTTCTCGCTTCCGAGCAGCATGTTTCGTCCGTTGCGCGTGTAGCGCACGCGGTACGAGCCGTAGTCGGGCAGGTCGAGACTGAAGATCTTGCGCGCCGTGTTCTGGTCGACATTCTCCGCGAGCTGCGCCTGTGTGAATTTGTACGTCTTCTCGAGACCCTCGGCTTCAAGGAGACCGGCCTCGCTCGGCAGCAGGATCTCGGACTTGGCGGCGGAGATCGCGGCTTGCTGATGCTTGGCGTTCGTGCGCGTCAAGTTGCCCTTGAGCTTCTTGTCGCGAATGTCCTGTGGTAGCAACAACAGCAGCAATGATGCAGCGGCATGAGCGCCTTCACAATAGGCACAGCGCACGAATGTGCAGCACATATTACAACGGCCAAAGCAAAGCGCACCTTGATCTTCTTCTGCGAGAGCGGCGCGCGGCGGTTGTACTTCTCCAGGTTCTTCACCTTGGCCGACGGCTTGTTCTGCTGCGCAGCGCGCTCGGCCTTCTTCTGCCCGAGACGGGTCTCAGACTGTTGCACGATCTGCTGCACGTTCTCCGGTTCGGAGTCACTGCCATTGTCGCTCGAGTCGTAGTCGGAGGCCGCCATCGTGAGTCAGTCAGTCGCGTGCGCGCGTGTGCAGCAGCGGTTCGGAGAGCTCTTGTCAATCTATTTGCCTGGCAATTGGCGTGACGCTTTGCCAAAAGCAGCGCAGCCAATGAAGCGACCCGCTTTCGCTGGCAAGGTAAGTACTGTGAATTACCATAATAGAAGTTCCTACTTAATATTTTACTGTGTATGCTCGATTACTGGACTACAGTTATACATTTTAGAATATATCATGAAAATTAGGAAACAGCATGCTTTTCCATACAAAAATGATAGAAGGGAAGACATGCTGACTTCCTTTTTTAGTAGAAACTCTCTATTTGCATAATCATGGTGCTTCAGGAATGTTCTAGCAAAGTATGCTACCAAGGGAGAAATCGAAACATCCACTCGATGGTATTGACAACAACCAGTTTCCGTTAGCAAGTAGGACCTCAACGTGGTTGCCGCCTCTCATTTGGAACTTGACATGGTGTGCGTCGGCACGATAGCAGGAGTACTGTCCAACTGTAACACGACAGGACATTCGAGATGGTACGTGGTTGACAAGTTATTGGCAAGTTGAGTTTCCGTGAAGCTAGACTTCCCATAGATATACCATCGCGAGCAAGACTCGCAACATGTAGCTGACTGACAACTCTCTTTTTGAGCACTTGCAGCTTTCTTTATGCTTTGTGGTGTTGAGAGTTGACGCTTTCAATATATGCAGCGCTCGCTGTTGCAATCTTGATTGTGAGCAGCATCGAGCGCTGCGTGATTTCTGGCTCTGGGCTCTTCGTATTATGCACAAGCCAGAGTTTTTATAATTTTGCAATGTGTCAACATTATGCTATACCAGGGTAAAACCTGTACAAACTGTAGATAGGGGAAGGGCGAATTGTCCCGCTCTCTCATTGGTGCAAAAGCCGCACAATGCATGAACCGCACGGGCGGGCGACTTCACGAGTCAGACAAACCCACACTGACGCTCTCGCACACAGGCAGCAGCAGCACGAATGGTGCGTGACGACGACGGCGGTCGCGTGAATATGCGCGTGCGTGAGTGTGGAGGTGTCGTGTCAGCTGCGTATACTAAATTCCTATGTATATGACTCTCTTTATCGTGACAATATAGCAGCGCAGTGGACCACGTGTGGTCCCGCGACGAGCGCTGCTGTGTGTGGCGGCGGTGGCCACAGCGCTTGTCGCTGTAGCAGCAACAACGCGCGCAGGTTCGTGTTTCTCTTCTCGATGGATGGAAGAAAATGGTTTCGTCTGGTTTAGTGGGCGAGTGTTGATAATGCCGTTGGTGTATGTATCGAACAGGTCCTGATGGAGGAGCGCGCGACGGAGAGCGACGTGGACGGCACGTCTTTGAGAGCGCTGGCGGATTGACCGATGGAAGTGGTGCGTTTTTGCCGTTTCTCTCGTAAATCGTGCCACATGTATAAAAACGTCGTGCTGACGTCGTATGCGGGTGGTTATGTGTATGTATGAATAGGATCGCTGTTTGGCTCGGACGAGAGCGATGGGAGCTACGTGAGCTCGTCGGGCTCGGAGAGCGGCTCGGGCAGCGTGGGCGTCGATGAGATCACGTTTCCGCTTGATCCCTTGGTGCACATCTCGTCGTCGTCTTCTTTAGCGTCGGGATCTCTGTCTTTGGCGTCGTCGTTGCACGCAGATATCGAAGTTGGAGACGACGCTGACTTCTTGGCAGGTAGCTACGCTGACTCCTCGGCTGGCAGCTACGCAAAGGGGCATCACTCGTCGCCGACTTCGTGGTCGGCACCATTCCACAGCTCCGGCTCCAAGCACGGCAACCATCCTGATGCGATCACGTCCCCAGACAACGAAGATCGAGATCTCCCTGATGAACCAACGAGACGTCCGCTTCGCGACTCAACGACAACAGCACCTCCGCGTGGCGGTCCTGCGCCGAAGCCTTCGCCGATTTCAACTACAAAGACGCCAGTGACAACTTCAAAACCAACAGCAAAGCCAGTGTTCAACAGTGGAGGTCCAGCCACTGAAGAGCGAGCGCAGATAGGTACTCCTTCAGCTATCCCCATTGCGACCCAGAAGCCTACGTCCTCCCCAGCGAAGACACCGACGCCAACTCCAATCACTATCGATGTTCTTCCAGCGGCATGCTCGGTGACAGGTTAGTTTCTCTTCCACTCGATTTCGTTCTGTCTTCTGGCCGTGACACTCGCGTATTTACTCATGTAATGAATGGACAATTCAGGCGGTGCTGGTTGCGTTACAGTGGTGAGCACGAGTGTCAAGTCGCTGTCGTTTGCAGCAACAGATGCATCTCTTGATGATAGCAGCAGCTCGAGTGGTGCGAGTGAGGGGAGCGTCGTTATTGTGGTATGTTGTCGTTCACTTGAAAGCCTAACGCTGCCACGTATTTAGGCGACGAACTAACTCTTCTTCTTCATGTGCCACAGACAAACAAGAAGACTACTTCTCAGAAATCGGTAAGGAAGAAGCTTTGCTATCTTATTGACATTTGGTCTTTCGCTAATTCGAGCTCCGTGTTTTTGGATATGTAGGGCTCGAGCACCGTAGTGACGCCATATCGATCGGATTTCTGTCGATGCAAGAACACCGAGTGCCAGAATGAGTACCCTGGAAACTCTACCAATGCGATGTGCGAAGCCTCAATCGCTGGAACATGCCGCGCTGGCTACAAGATGTGTGGTAAGTTCAAGCCTCCGAGTGTTACCCTTTGTTTGTTTACGTTTCTGATCCTGTGTGTGATGCTTTGATTTTCTTGGCAGTGTCGACGGACTCGTACAAGCTGCAGGTAACTCCAACCACGCCAAACAGCGTCGCTGACATCACGTTCACGTTACTGGCGTCGGATATCATGGGAGCGTTCCACAACTTGGGGGATGAGAGCCCATTGACGACATCGAGCAAGTGGTGGGTGACGATCAGCCTCCCGAAGAACTGGAGATTCGTAACATGGGAGATGACTTCGGTTGAAGTCACGCTGACTGGTCAACAGAGTCAGTCCGACATTACGCGAGCGTATGAAGTTCGCCCGTGCAGCGCTGTGACGGATGCTTCCAACTGCGCGAGTCAGAACTCCACTCAAATCGGGTTCATCAACGTGATGGATTTGCTGGAGGACAGACAAGACCTGATCAATCTGGTCTCGAAAGCGCCGATCGTGTTCAAGCTGACGCGAAGTGTCATTAGCGGACCTACTGAAGGCTTCACCTCGTCTAGTGTGGCGATTGCCTTGACGTATGAGAAGTCGTTGGGGACACTGGGATCGGCCTCCACGAGACGACAGAGAAGAATGAGAGAAATGAGCGTCGACGCTGAGCTGACGCCGGATTTGGTCGCGCGTTCCGGTGCGAATTTAGCCGCTTTGAGCCTGGCTGCCATGGACGTTCCAGAGATTGAAGACGGAACCGTTCACTCGTCGTTGATTTGGGTCGACGGCGACTCCAGTACACTCACTCTATCGTTCTCGACCTCCACCGTCATCGGTCTCGGGTCGGTGGATCCAAAAGTGTGCGTCAACTTTCGCTCGTCGACTTGTGCTCGAAAAGGACGCCCGTCAGCCGCCAACGTGACATTCGAGAACCTCGCAAGCGCAGCGTATATGAAGGATGGCAACCCGTACATCAACTTGTACTCGTCGCCTGGAGACTCTCGTTTGGTAGTGGATTCTGCAAATGAGACGTACTTCTGCGTGAAAAAACTAATCCCGTCGGGTGCCGGAGCAAACAAATCCTGGGAGATCAACACGGCCTTCACTTTCCAGCTGCAGATCGCGGGTGTCATTTGGGCGAATACGAAGGAGTCGAACAGGACCGGTCGCTTCTGGCTACCGCAGCTTGTCGAGATTGCGCTGATTGACCAAGAGACGCTCCAAGGAAAAGATTGCGCGCAGCTTCTGTCCCACGAGTCCACAAGTGAGCTCGTTGCTGCGATCATGTTGTTGCTGTGTGGAGTCCCTTTCTTCTAACCGATCATTTTTCTGTTCTTGTGCTGCAGATTCGGACCACGGTCTGAGTGTGTACAGCGTAATGTCTGTGACGATCTACTCGGTCGCGCTCGTCGGCGCGATCCTCATCACACGAATGGTATGTTGAGTGTCTGCTCTTATGTGCATGCTCGACTCGTTCTATTGCGCTAACTTGTGTGGTTCAACTCTGTTAGAATGGCATCACGTTCTCAGGAAGTACATTCTTCAACGACATGACGTCGATGTGCATCATTCTCATCTTCCTGCTCTCGATCATTGGCAACGCGATTTGGATCCACGTCTCGTCCAATGGCCACGACACCAACAGCAGTCACATCTACTACGTTTTGCGGCAAATTACGGTGTGCTGTACGTGGACGATGATGACCTCGGTCTGCTTCCACTGGCTGACCGTCCTCAACCAGAACATCCGAAAGCTGCGTCGTGTCTACGTGCTGCTGGCATTCATGCTAACCAACGCGGCGTTTTACACGTACGTCTTGTACGGTATGATCACGCTCACAGACTTCTTCAAGTGCACGTACAACGACTACTTGAAGAACCCGCGGTACAACAAGCGTCTGTGTGAAAGCGACTACTGCCCGGATCTGCAGCCATACCAGTGGAAGTATGCGACCCAGGAAGTCTGCAAGTACGTGCATGATTCCTCGTGGTACTTTGCTGCAGTTTTCGGCGGTGACATCATGATCTTCCTGACGGCCATCGTGCTGCTGGTGCTGGGCGGCTACGTCATTGGTCGCGGTTCGCGTCTCATCCAGCATTCAGGCGACGTGTTCGACGAGAAGATCGTGTCGGTGATGCGAAAGTCTCTTCGAACGTACCTTGCTGTCATCATCGCCATTTCGCTTTCGCTGGGTGTGTCGTGCATCCTGAATGTGGTGCTGTACACTCAGTACTGGAAGATCAACGCTGTCGTGTGGTACACATTCACAATCTGGCTCCCGACGCTGATCCCTCCAGCAGGTTTCCTCGTGCTCCAGTGGAACCCTCGACTCCATGGCATGAACTGGAACCCTTCTCTCCACGTCAAGGACCGCTCCGTGACGAAAGAAAACGTTGGTGAGAAGAATCTAATAGAGGACGACGACCTTGTGAGCGACACGTGGACTGGCGCATCGAATTTCTTCGACACCGAATACGCTCCAATCGGTGCTGAGAGTATCGAGGGGAACCAGAACATCCTGGCATTGTCGGTTCAGCTCGTCTCAAAGGTACCAATCGCCCACGCGTGCTTCGTCGAGCTATACGTGGCTGAAATCAGCGAGAACGATGTGACCGGTGAGGACGAGTTCGAAGACCTCCCGTCTGCAATCCGTCATCGCTCCAGCATCAGCTCGCTTCTTCAGACTGGCATCCAGCAAGAAAGCATGAAGTACCGCCGCGGCCAATCTCTGTCAATGAGAGCGTCAATGATCGGCATGACCAATTCGCAGTGGGTCCGTGTGGGCTTCACTGAAACAGTGCTGCCAACTCTGGTAGAGAACTCGTCGACCGACGGCTCGGTGACGCAAGTAGCGACGTTTCTGTCTGTGCTCCAGATCCCGGTGATGCCGACGAATCCAGTGTTGCGGTTTGTAGTGTACGAGTTGCCAGACGGGATCGTGGGGACTCAGAGCATGGATCGCTTTCCAAATGATGACCCGAGCCACACCAGATCGTCTTCGATGCAACTCGACGAGCGCGCCAAGCATGCGCGTGTCTCTGGAATGGGATTGTCCCCACCGACGAGACCGCAAGTGTTTTGCGAGTTCACCTGCTCCTCCAGCGACATGCTCGCCTCGGATGAGATGAACCTGGTCGCGCGCGAAGGATCCCATCGTCGCTATATCGCCAGCCACGTGGTGGAAACGTCGTCAGCACGTGAAGATCCGCCAAACCTCCGCATCAAGTCCATGACTGTGTCGACGCGAACGCTGAAGGAGAACAACGGTTTCTACATCACCAAGAGCTTCCAGTTTGCAGAGGGGAATGAGATGGTAGTCGAAGACATGACGGAGAGCGTCTTCACGAACGAGATCCCGCGTCAGTATCTGGAACTTCTCCGCGTCGAGCGATCTGAGGATCTCACGCGTGCGAAAGCTGAGCTGGTGAGTTTCGAGACCAAGTGCAAGAACGGACTGATGGGCGGACTGTACGACAACCTCATTGACCAGATCCAGGTATGTGGTATCTGTCAGTTGTGACTGTGACAGTTGTACGACCATGAGCTCAGCAATTGCGTATCACCTTTCTTGGTTCTTACAGGACGAGAATGACCAGACTGTTGTTCATAAGTGGCTGGAAGAGCGTGTGCAGCGACGTCGATTGTACGTGGACGCACTTCGTGATTGCCTCCAAATCTGCATCAATCGTGCCGAAGAAGGAGTCAACTTCAAAGCCAGCACGGAGAAGAAGAGCGCACCGCTTCGTTTCCTCCCGATCAACTTGGTAAGTCTGTCTTTGTTTGGTAGCAGAAGCTTTAATTCACCAGAAGCTGATCTGACAATCTCTTTCTGTCTATTCACGTCAATAGCACGTTCAAGACATGTGGGTTGGGCCGACAGCCGACCTTCGCTCCCAGCGCACACGAAGAACCTCGAGCTCCGTTAAAGCGTACCCGACCATCACTGTCGGTGCATTTGCTGCGCACTGCTTCAAGTTTCGTCACGGCGGCAGTATCCTGAGCTTGCGCAGCAAGTTGCAGAAGCGGACTCTGTCTCGCCTTCAGAGCGACCAGTCTGACCGTGGCGGTGCTGCCTTTGACGGCGACCAGCTTGACTGGACGAAAGCCGACCTCCGCTCGCAAGACGAGATTCTGTGGCAGCTCACCACGCGACTGGACATGTGTGTCTCGCAGGCGCTGACAGCGCTGGTGACCTCGTTCTGCCGCAGCTTGGAACTGTCGCTGCAGCATCCGACGGATCACCACTTCCTCCAGCTGATCGACTCGATCGGGTTCCTTTTCCAGGTTGAGAGCTTGCTGTCGACGCAGGGAAAGGAAATCGGCATGCTGGAAGACTTCTCCGCTTCGGTGGATGCGATGAAAAACATGACGTTCGTGCTGGACACGTCGCCTCCAAGCCACCTGCCATCCACGCTCAACCTGCACTTGCGAAACACGAACCTCCCGAGCGTGGTGTCTGTGCGCGTCAACAAGGGGGCGAAGAGTGGCGCGTACATCATCGTGATCGGCATCCGCTGCCAAGAAAGCGTGTTGACGACCATTCCATCGAAGCTTCGCAGTGGCGGCGCGATCCCAGTCACGCCAGTCTTGTTCACGCAGGGGATCAACGAGATGCAGACGCTGGCGAACAACGCAAGCGGCAAGAAGACGTACCTGCAGGACACAATCAACCAGAAGAGCTTCCGTGTGCTCACTGCGTACGTCGAGGGGTACAAGAAGCTCGCGGCGATGAAAGTGAGCTATTTACTTGCACATTAGTTGCTGATACTGTATTCAATCTGCTCATCATTATGAACTCTACCTCTTGATGCTGACAGCCTGACGCAGTTCCAACGCCCGTGTCGTTCATCGAACCGCTGTTATCATCGCTCGAGGAACGCATCAGCGCCGCTCGCAAGCAAGTCGTGAAGACTAAACACCCGAAGATCATCCAAGAGAGCTCGCGACTTTGTCGACTCCTCGGTGCGGGCCGCGTCACATCCTGCAAGAGTGCGAAGGACCGCACAGGCATGTCCGTGACGCTGGAGCAGATCCAGCTGCTCTGCGACCACCACGGTCTCCCGCAGGAGTTTGTGATCCGAACCGTGTCGACCATGCGGAGCAACGGCGTGCGACTTGAGAACGCGTTCAAGAATACGGGCAAGCGCCAGTACGCGTTCAATGCGCTCCAGCGTTCGCTACTCCCCGAGGAATACAAGTGTCCAGAAGGGACCTACGGACGCGGCCAGGTAAGCTAGCGGACTTGGTTGGCACGGATGGTCTGGCAATCCACCGCCTCCTTCTCTTGAGAAGACTGCTGCGCTTTGATTCATTTTTGTTGCTGTAGTCGCGATCTCGTCGCTCTACATGCAGCAGCACCGCGCCATTTCCCCCGAGCGCAAGTTTTGTCATTTTTTGCCAATAGTACATGTTTTGATTTCACGAGGCTTCTTCATCTCAATTGACTCACGTATGAGCGAGTTGTTGTTGGTCTCCTGGTTGCTGCTCTTTAGACGAGAGAGTCTATGGACAGTTGCAAGAGCACATGTACCAAGATCAAGAATCGCGAGGGTGCCATCAAAGAGCCGTAACAACTCGACATTCTAGCTGCACAAGAGGTGACGTATGACGAGCTTGCACGACTAATCGACCAGCCTAGCTAGCGTTGCCACCCAGCTGCGAGAAACTGATCATCAAAGCCAGCCGCAGCCGCGACAGAGAGCTCCGAGAGGTCAATCTGCTCGTCTGTTAACCCCTCGACGCTCAGCGCGTTTGTGACGCACGCGCTGCGGACGAGGTGTGTGCTTCCGCGAGCTGTTGCAGAACCAACAGGAAAGCTCAAGTCACTGATGTATACGCTCTCAGGCATGAATCGACAGCGCTTTGCGTGCCTGCTTTCAGCGCCTCCCCATGTTCAATCGCTGCAGAGCTCTCCTACTGTTCAAAGATGATAGTCGTGTAGAGCATGACCAAGTACGAGAGCAGCTGGATGGCGTACGCGTCCTTCTATCCGCGAACGAAGGCATCGAGCTGGCATTGCCTGGACCTAGTGCAGGCCAAGTTCAGCGACGACGCACTTCAAAAGATCCGAAGCACGCGCTCTTGACCACTCGCCGCGCAGTGCTCAGTGGCGTTGTGACGAGTGCGGATGTCCAGAGCGACCGGCTGCAACTCGCTGCTGTGAGAAGCTGAGCCAAAGTCCACCTGAAGCCCAATGCTCTCAGAAACACTGCTTCTGCTCTGGGTTACCGGCAACGCGATAGTGGCACTGGCGCTGGAAAAGACAACACCAGTGACACGATCTTGAGCGAGCTGGCGCGCAGGTGCCCCAGCCTGAAGTCACACAGTCTGTGGTCCTAGGAGACGCAGCTGAACCAAGATTCGCTCGAACGCTTCTTCTCGCAGCCTGCTGGCGTCTTGGAATCCCTGATAGTCGGCTGGACAGGATGCAACCTTCCAGTCTTGGTGAGCATTCTCATGAACTGAACCAGGGAGAAAGCCGTGAGGCGTCTGAAGAAATTGCACCTGGCGAACATCCCGTACCGACGATTCGTTGAGAGCCAAATGACTTGGTTTAAAATGATGCTGCGTGCCAACAAGTCAGCTAGAGCAGTTGTGCGTTGTGTTCCACGACGATCGCCCCAAGCAACAGCTGAGGTATGAGGGCTTTTGGCGCAGTGGTCGAGGCACACAATGGCGAAGACCTTGATCGCAATCAGCGGATGAAGCAGCGGTGAGTGTTCCTGAGTGCCATGGGGCACCGAAGCGAGCAACATCGTCCAAGCGCACTCAGTCAGCTGAACTCGGCGATGATTGCAATGGTCTTTAAGTTTGCCACGCAGCCTGTGTGACGACTTGTGTACGTAACACCAGAGATGAAGTTTGACGATGAGGAGGACGAAGGAGAGTACGAAAGCAAGCTTCTTCTGACGATTTTCATTCATGGCGCTCTTCCCGCGATCCGCCTGTCGTCAGCATCAGGAGACTTTTCTGCAAGATGAGATTGCAACGTCCCGTTGTCTTTTGGTTTAACGACGCCCAGTCTTCAGGTAAACTATTGTGTGTGAATGAAAGTACTAGGGAGCGAGCTGTGGAAGCTACGTGTTCGCATTCGTAGCGTCAAAGCCACTCGCGGCCGGACAAGCATTGTCCACAAATTGATCTGCAAATCCGGGTAGTTGGGGATGCTGACAGTGAAGATCGCGGCGTCTTGATGTTGAGCTTGCACCGCTGACAATGCATTATCTGCCTGGCCGATCGGAATAGCGATATCGAGGAACGGCGATTCAGCAAGACGCACGATCCTTCCAGCGGGGTCAGTTGGCGTAGCAGCAGCGCTCAGACTCCTCTTCACTGTGTTGCTCATTGTCGCGTTCCCGAATGAGGCTTCCCTGATGACGCGCAGATCGCTCGTTCCAGGGTCTCGATCAAACGCCACAGCGAAGGCCGCGAATCGCTACTGGTGGTTTTGCCGAGCTTGAGGGCGGGGACGGAAAACTAATATCCCAATTATTCGCTGCACCACTCGGTTTGTAAGATACGTGCGAGCTAGCCGGATGAGCTCTGGTACACTTCGATGACCGACCTCCACTTCAGCAATCACAAGTGGATGTACCCTATGACCTGTGGCGGTTGTTCAGGTAGAAGACAGACGTTCGGCTGGTGCACCGGAGGGATGGCAGTTAGCCAATTTGACGTTGCCCGAAGACCGTTTGCGTATGCGTACGCTAAAAAGACGTCGCCGAGCTCGAGGTGAACCATGCTGTGAGTGTCGCCGGGTAGCTCGGTAATGAAGAGCGTACCATCTCGCAAGCAACACGATGTGCCTTTCAGAAGTCTCTCAGCTACGCGCTCCAGCATGTCGAGCGTCACGCCTTGCATAACGTCTTCTTCAATGTCGACTTTGTCCAGCTCGTCATCTTCAGACGCTTCAAATTCACGGACCCGTGCAAGAAATCGCTCTTTCGCAGCCTCCACAAGGTGTTTCTTGATCACGTTACCTCGTCGAGTGGTGGTAATCACTGCCGCTGTCGCCTCTGCTCCTGCGGCTGCTGCGGCTTCGAACGTCGTGACTGTGTACCGCTGGCGCTGCTGCTAAGATCGCGCACTGCTTCGCCACCAACTGCTGCCATGGCGCGAGTGTGCGTGTGCGAGAGGGAAGATGCGGGAATGGAGGTCAAGTGGAGAAACGACGAGCTGAAGTTGAAGTTTGACCCGAATGTGGCGTGGACAACATAACTTCAGGCTTAACTAAATGTGTCCCACATAATTCTACTGGACAAAAGTAAGGACCGAAACATGGGGAAGCGAAAGCAAAAGCGTTAGCTTGGCTTACAATCTCTATTCAAAAGCGCGCTCGATTTAAAAAATACGCGTGATTTTACTGGCTGACTGGGCTTTTTTGGCGCGCTAAAAAGCGACCAACCAAACCGAAGAAGACGAAGCGAGAAAGCAGAGAAGCGCGAGATAACGAGAGCGACTGATGGCGGCGGAGATCGAGCGCATCGTGGACAAGAAGCCCATCCGCGGCCGTGTGCATTACCTGGTGGTATGGCGCGGCTTTGGTGAGGAGAGCAACACCTGGTACGTCGCAGTCTCTCTCCTCTGTCCTGTCTGCTTGGCTACATCTATCTTCATCGATGAGTCGTCGCTCATGCTGGTTTTCGTGTGAATGGCTCCGTTGTGTTGCTGCTGCGTGCTGCTATTGTGAACAGGGAGAGCCGAATGGACCTCATGGCGGACGGCTACTCGTCCGTGATTCGTGAATACGAAGACAGTGCGTCCGCTTTCTTCTTCCGTGTCATTGCTGCTTCTCTGCTGAGTAGCTCCTAACGAATGTGGGTGTGTTCTTTAGACAACAAGAAGGCGCGTGATGGCTCAGCGACGCCAAACTCGTCCCGGAGCCGCAGTCCGAGCCGCGGTCGCAGCCCTGGACGCCCCAAGGGCAGCAAGAACCGCATCAAGACTGGCGCAGAGAGCAAGTCGCCAAGCCGTGGCCGCAGCCGCAGCAACTCGGTCTCGCGCGTGCGCCGAAAACCTGTGAGCGAGAACCAGGAGAGCAGCACCGAAGTGGCCCCGCAGCAGAAAAAAGCGTCCGCAAGCAAGAGCCAGCCAGTGAAGGTTGCGGAACCTGTGGAACCCGTGGTATTCGTGCCTGAGACCCAGCACCAGCTGCAGCCGCACAGCGACGAAGACACAGACGTGCTCCTGCGGTCGACGATCAAGGCGCTCAATACTCATGTGATTAAGACTGCGACCCCCGTGGAGAAGGACGTGGCCACGACGCCACGCAAGTCGCCTCGCATGAAGGCGTCGCCCAAGTCGGTCAAAACCGAGACGCAGACCATTTCGCTGGCCTACGAAGAGGGCGGACGCGTCGTGAAGCAGACGACTCAGACGATTGAGACAACGACGGAAACCCATGCGCACGGTCACTCGCACGAGTCGTCGTCCTCGTCCAGCACGACTGTCGTGACGACCGAGGCGCACCAGCAGCTGGTGGAAGAAGAGGTGGAGACCTCTGCTCTGTTGCATCGCGCGCCTCGCCCCAGAGCCCAAGGCGGCTTCGTCGACATGATCACCAAGATGACGGAGCGCGGGTGGCTCGTGTCGTTCCTGAGCGTTGCGGTCGTGGTTGGCTCGCTGCTGGCGAGCCAGATCCTCCCGCGGGACGTGGACAGCGACCTGTGGCGCGCGTGGCTGCCGTTCCTCACGCCGATCGTGGCGTTGTTGCTGTTCTTCCACCAGAAGGATGACCGCGCGTCCGCCAAGTGGATTGCAATCGCGCTCTCGTGGCGGTGTGCGGCCGAGCTGCTCGTGCTCATCGGCACGACCCCCGCTGAATTCCAGACCGTAGCTGCCTCGGCTGCTGCGATTGCAAACCTGGCGCTGCTCATCGCTCTCGGCGCGCTTGTGCGCAACAAGGAGCAAGAGGCATCCAAGTCGACGCTCGTGGTGCTCGCTGTCGCTACGCTTGCGCTGTTCCTCGCCGATAGGTACAAACTAGTCTTCATCGTCTCGCTTTGCCTTTGCCCAATGACTTTGTCAGAACGTATTGCTAACGAACTGTTTGTGAACCGTCCTCTATCGTTTGTGAGTAGCTGGGTGGTGACAACGAAGGACCCGGCGCTCGAGTCCCGGGTGATCCTCATGTCGGTGGCAGTGGTAAGTCTCCCGTTTGCTCTTTCATGGTAGGATTCTGTCGGAGGTCTCGCATTGTTTACTAATGACCACCATGTTGCTTCTGTTGTCTACAGCTGGGCATCTCGCTGTCGCCAGCGCTCACTGCGACCACCGACGACGACGAATAATTACGTGCTCACCCTCATCCAAGCGATGGGTCGACGGGACTGTCGCTGTGCATATGTGAAGAACGAACCATCCTCAGCATGGTCTCAGTTTTGCTGCTTCGTGATTATTGCGCTGTTGTTTATTGTTGGGTTTTCTTGCATCTTCTTTATCCTTCTTCTTGCTTGGGCGTGGCGATAAGTAATGAATACGACGCGAATGCTCATCATCTTCTTCTGGTCTTCCCCCGATCACTAACTCTTGTGCTGCGAAGCTTCCTAGTGCGTCAGGGCAAAGTTGAGCGTCTTGGCGAAGAGCTGGCGGCTGCGCACGTTGATGACCGAGTGCTCGTGCTCCTCGTTCTCGATCAGGTCGTCGATGAGCTCGATCGTCAGCGCCGCAGAGCCCAACGACATTGAGGCCGACGACGTCGCACGCTTTCGACGCACCGAGGATAAATACTGCGTCGTCGCAGCAAAGAGCAGCGTCTGGCGCATCAGCAGCTCGAGCTTCTGCTCGTTCACGCCCGAGGAGTACTCGTCCAGCAAGTTCTCCCAGAGCTCGTCGTCCTCACAGAGTCCGTGGCGCCACACGCGCGCAAGCACCGCGTCGAACTCGTCCGTGTCCTGCACGCTCTCGACGGCTTCCAGCGCCATGAGGAACAGGCTCGTTCTGCAAACCACAAGCCCCATTAGCGTACTGATGGTAAGCCTCATACGTCAATTGTCAATCATCACGTACCTCATCGGGTCGTTCTTCGCGACAGAGGACGAGGCGTCGAGACACGTGTCCACGAGTTCGTCCAGTGTCAGAGGACGCTTAGCATCGACCGCGTTCGCAAGCGGAAGCTGCTGCAGCACCTCCTGGATCTTCGTGTGAACGAGCTGCAGACAAACACAGACACACAAACAGAAATCGTTGGTTAGCTGTCGTGTACAGAGCATTTCCATCAGCACAATACGTTAGACACAGGATGTACCTCGCGCTGGATCTGCTGCATGTTCTCCTCGATGCGCGACGTGTTTGGCGCTGCGAGCGCCGCGATCTTGGCGAGGCTCGCCAGGTTCTTGCGCTTCGAGAGCGACGCGTGTTCGCGCTCCGTCTCGTGGAGCGCGAGCGTGGCCGTCTGGTCGTAGCGCTCGATGGAGATCGCTGTCATCCAGCAGTACTTCGACAGCTCGTCGTGGCCCTTCATGTATTGGTGCAGCGAGCCGCCGTAAAGCTTCGAGTTTCCGAGCATGTACGCGAGCATCGTCGAGCGCGCCTTGCGCTCGTAGGCGGCGGACACGGGCCACGGGTTGCGCACTTCGCCACCGTACCAGCTAAACAGGAACTGCACAAATTCGTCGTAGGCCTTGCAGTACGCTTCCAGGCGCTTCGTCGACGCACTCTTTGGCAATTTGCCCAGCACGTAGTCGAGCTTCCCAAGGTTCGCGTAGTCCTCTGTGTACACGAGGAACACCATGGCTTCGTAGTACGAGTACTTCTCCGCGAGCTTTACGCACTGGAGGAAGAGCTCGTTGCGCTTCCGCTCAGGGAACCCTGTGATATCCTGTTCAAAGTCCGAGCGGCCGCCGACGTCTAGCGCCGTGTTGGTCGCAACGTACACGAGCGGGTTCAGCACGTAACGCTTGCTGATCTCTGACTCCTTCCGCAGGTCTTCGGCTTCTTCGCCCTGGAGCAGAGGCACAAAGCGCAGATAGCCGTCCAACAGAATGCTGCCAAGGCTCTTGATCTGGTCCGTCACCTCAAAAATCTCGTCATTCTCCCACCGGATGCGCTTCTCGTTTGAGAGCGACGAGTACCCGACTAGCACCGTGAGACGCGAGATCTGGTCCACGAGCACTTCGCGCACTGGACGCGTGAATGCCCAGCTACCTGTGGCAGTGAACGCCCCGCTGGATGAAGATGACCCCGCCGTCTGCGACTCGATGCTCACAGACGACGGCTTGAGCATGCTCAGCATACTGTAGCCGGCCTCCAGGAGCGCATAGAGATACGTCGGGTCGCTCTCGCCGATGGACGTGCCCAGTTTTGCCACTTCGACGCTCAGGAACTGGAAGAGCTCCGTGATCTTGCTCACCTCGCAGTAGAAAATGTCGAACGCGTTGTAGCCAGCGAGACGGAGCTGCTCCTTCTGGTACCCTCGCTGCTCCACGGTCCTCTCGATCGCGTGCAGCAGAAACTGTCCCGTCAGGCGGCACTGGATGCTGCCAGCAGCCATCGACGACGAGGCAGCATCGTCGGCTGGGCTCTGGGCGTACAGCGAACCCTGGAACTTGCTCAGCGAGATCGCCGCGTTGAGCTTCTCCTCATCCTCCGTCAGGTATCGACTGAGCTCTGGGGACTTGACGATCACCTGCCACACATTCGCGCATCGGCGCTGCAGGAACTCGACGAACTCATTGTGTCGTGTGCGCTTCTCCTCGAGCTGGAAGCGCACGAGCTTTGGCGTGACGAGCGCCACGCCATCCTTTGAGCTGCCGTTTTGCTTTGTCGAACGAACACTACTGGCGTCACCGTCTGTGTCTTCTTTTCCCCATCGTAGACCGGACGAGGGCTTCGCGTCGAGGATCTGGAAATCAATGGATACGGCGGCTTGTGCGACCGCTAGCGCGTCCTTGTTCGCGATACGCAGTGGAGACGCCGAGTACGGGTCGTCGTGGAAATGGGTGGTCAACAGACGCACGTACGCCTGGACGTCGAGGTTCTCGGCCAGGAAAAGTGGGGACTCGCCCGTGAGACGACTGGCTTCTTCGAGGCGCTTGCGGCTCTTTTCGTGGATCGTCGACGCGCTCGCAAGGCTCGACGACTGCGCGGCGGGCAAAGCCTCCACTTTCTGCATATTGGACGCCGTCGCGATACACACAGTGCCACCATGCGGTAGCTTGTTGTCGTCCTCCATGAGCACAAAGGACACGGAGCCCTTGATCGCATCCCCCGCAAACGCGTTGGCCTCGACGCGCGCGCCAAAGCCCACGGCCGTGCGGTTGTGCACGCCCTGCAGCGAGAACGCTGCGTAGCGCACAGTCGTCTGACCCGAACGTGGCAGCAGGATCGACGCAAACTGAATGGGGAGCGCCTTAGTCCACACGAGGTAGAACGCGCCTCGGGCGATGCCAAAGCAGTCGACGCTAAAGTACCGGCTCGTGTCGCCACCATTTTCCGAGAATGTCGGCTCGTAATCGAGAACGCAGGCCCACTCAGGCTCGGGAGACTCGCTGGTCGAGCCGAGTGAGAACTGGAAGACGGCGTACTTGACGCGCGCCGAGCTATCCTGGTGCGACGAGCACACGAACGCCACGAGCAGCGCGAAACAGTTGTCGAGCACGTAAGGGATCGACACGATCTCGACCTTGGCGAGGTGCTGGTCCGGGAAATTGTCGCTAAAGTAGCTGATCGCCACGCGCGTGGCATCAAAGTGACGCACGGACACACACGAGCAGTCCATGACGTCGCCCGTGCTGAATGTGCGGCGCTCGACGACGCCGTTGCTGAAGAGCACGAGCATGTCAGCCATCTCGTCGTTCACGACGGCGCCGTCGGTCACCGAGGGCACGACCTTGACGTACTTGATCGCCGTGTTCGGGTCCAGCTCACCGCCGTACTGACTGCCATTAGTGCCACTGCCGCTTGAGCGCGAGGCTGACGCGAAGAAGAACTGCGAGACGGACTTGGTGAGGCCTGAGAGAAAGCCGGCGTTGCGCTTCTCAAACATGCGCACGCGGATGCGGCGGTCGTCCATGGCCACCTCCCACACGTTACCCTGGTTGGACCAGCACACGATGCTCTTGAGGTCTTCCTCAGGGGACTGCTGCAGCCGTGCGCCTTCGTCGTGCTGGTCGACAGTTGACATGACAGCATCGGCGTTCGTAAACACCTCTTCGTCGTATTGTAATGGGATCTGCACGCTTAGCGGCACGCTCTCGTACGGGAGGTCGATGTCTTCCCAGAAGAGCACGATGCCGCTCTTGCCGATCACCATGAGCGACAGGCTCTGCCCGTAGAGCGCGAAGAGAAACGGGTGCAGTGCCTCGCGGTCGTCCAGTTCGTCCGGCAGCGACAGCGAGATGACGCACGTCTGCTCTTCCTGCCACAGCAGGATCTTCGTGCGCAGCACCACGACGAAGTACACGACCCACTGGCGCCCGCTGCTATGACGCGCCGACGGGACCGACGCGCGACAGGACACGATCTGCGGCTGCTGCTGCTTGTGTCCAAAGCCGTCCTTGCGGACCTCCTCGCTGATGAAGCTCGGCAGCGTGTCGACCATCGTGATTGTGCACTCGGGCGTCTCGATGAGCACGTTCTCGGCCTCGTCGCGGCCGCCGTCCACTGAGACGGACGACATGGGCTGCTGGTGATGCTGTGACTGGTGGTGATCATACTGCTGCTGCTGTTGTTGGCTGTCGAAAAAGAGCGCCTCGGCAGCCTCGAGCTGCAGCCGCTGGCGCTTGCTGTGCGCCGTCGCGGTGGCCGTGCCGCCCGTGGCCGCGACCAGGTCCGCGTGCGGCGGCGACAGCAGCCCACCGCTGCGCTTCGACGGCACCTCCACGAACTTGCGCGCGCGGAACATGGCGAATGCGATCTGTCTGTCTGTCGCGGCTCCTGATCGGTGCTAGTTCCTCCTCGCGTGCGTGCAGAAGAAGGCTCGTCGGGGGAGGCCGGCGACTTGCTTCTTTTCGCCCAAACGCCTAAATGCGAGTCGATCGATGGCCGGTGGGCGGGCTTTTTTTCAAAATTTGATCTCCCTGTGGCCAGATTTGCGCTTCGTAACATGAAATTTAGAATTCGAGTAATACATTTTCACGATATGGGCTGCTGCGTGACAGACACCAGCCTACATCATGAGATCGTGACAACATTAACAGCAGCTCACGCGTTTGACCAAGCAGACTCTCCGCCACTACGCTCATCCATCGTGTGTAAATCTCTGTTACTTCATTCACACGCAGTCACTCGCTCATAAATACGGCTCGCTCGTCCGTTCCTCCTCCATACACCACTTTGTTGCCCTTCTCTTTCTCTCCACTTTCGAATTCCTCTCCATCACGGTATTCTTCTAGTCCACGACATCGCGATACATCCCACATGCCTGCCTCTCTCTCCAAAGACGCTTCTTAGAAGCCCAGAGTGGCACGGGACGCTCGGTAGGACTCTTCATTTGCTGGAGTGGGAGACGTGATCGCGACGCCGCCGTTGTTGTTCGATGCCGCGCTCTCCTGGCGGCGCAGACTGAGCGGTTTCGAGGACGACGCGCCGTTCGACACGCCGTTCTGGATCAAAACCTTGTGCACGAGCTCGAGCGCCTTCATCCACCGGAGCATCTCCTCGCGGTTCTTGGCCAGGAAGCGCGTCTGGTGAGTCGGCGAGCACACGAGGAACTCGTTCGGCTTGCCGTCCGATTTGGCCTCGACGATCTCGAGCCCGGCGATCGCGAGCGGGATGGAGCCGCGCGGCTCCTTGTCGCCCTTCTTCTTGTAGTATCGGAGGTAGCCCTCTGGATCGATCACGCACCAGCGGTCTCGGAATCCCCGCAACGACATGTTGCCAAACACGCCCTTCTCGTTCGAGTGGCTCGGGTGCTTCATGAGCTTTCCAGCAAGCGAGGGCATGCTGCCGTCCATGCCTGGGACGTAGTTGGCGTTCGAGTCCGTCGACGGAGCCATGGACGTCATCGACGCGTCGCTACTGCTACGGCTCATTCGGCGCTCAGGCATTCCCGACATCCGCCTCACGGACGATAAACGGTCTTGCTGGGCAGAAGCTCCAGTCAAGGAGGCGCGTGTCGTGTTGCCAGTGAGCGATGCACGCGATGTCGTTCCTCCATTCAACGATGAGCGTGTGGTAGAGCCTCCAGTTAGTGACGCCCGCGAGACAGGACCACCAGTGAGCGATGGACGCATAGACATGCTGTTTCGCTCGCTGGAAATGGACGCCGACGGTTTGCCCTGAATCTGGTCTTGGACCGCAGTCATCTCGTTCTTCAGCTCCGTGCGGCGAGCGTTCAGCTCTGCGAGGCGTGGGCCATCGTTCGCATTCGAGGCCAGCGTGATCTCCGCCACGACTTCTTGCTGTTAGTTTACATAGGGCGATTGAAATTGTTAGACGAAGGCTCGTGAAAGCTTAGACCAACCCCACACATAACTGAAAAACGTACCAGCTCGACTCGCAACTTGGTCAGCTTCTTCTGCAGGCGAGCCGTGGCGGCGGCGCGCTCTTCCATGATCTGGTCAATATCCATCCCGGCATGCGGATCCTCTGGTTCACTCACACTTGGACGCACAAGCGACGATCTCCGCTCGGCTTCAGACTGCGAACCAAGTTCTTTCTCCATCCGCTGCATCTCATCCAGCGCGTTCTTCAGATCATCCTTCAGTGCAGCACGACGGATTGAGAGATTGTCTGCGGTCGCTTGGTCGTTGTCATTAGATGCCTTCGCGATAGCGACCACCGTTTCACGCTGCAAGAGAAAGACACACAACCAGAGTCAAGAATCAGTACAGCCATCACCAGCAATGTAAAAAAGCACTTTCTCACCAGAGTCTTCCTCAGGTACTCAATTCGGTTCTCCAAGAAGATGAACTGCGGCGGCTTCTCGCCACTGATAAAGTCGTCTTCGCGCTTGGACGCGATCGCCACCGATTGCATTTGCTTCTTGAATTGCGAGATTTCGGACTCGACATACTGCGCGCGTTCCTGCTCTTTCTCTAAGTCGTCCTCCAGTTGGCCACTCTTGTGTTTGATCTTCGCAAGTAGCAGCTCTCTCGCATTATCTGCTTTCTTGTCGATCGAGCCTCGCTGGATGTATGCGCCGAGGAATGCAGACGAGAACACGTCGATCTCGTACACACCGTCATCGTTGTCGAAGTCGGCAAACTGGTCCAACTTTTGCTGCACTGCGTCCAGTGAGTCCTCGAGCACGACTCGTGCTTGACGGAGCTCTTCATTTTCCACTATGAGCTCTGCAATCTCCTTGTCGAGCTCAGCATTTCGAGCACTCAGCTCCGTCGTCTTGATCACCTCTGGGGATTCAATTTCTCCAGCTTCTTGGAGCCTAAGCTGTTCAATGTTGTGCTCCAGAGTGCTGGTCTCCTGGATCAAGTTCTCGCGTTCTCTCTCGAGCAGCACAGCGTACTCGTTCATCGCGTCCACCTGGGAAGACACAATCTCAAACTTCTTCGTCAGCTCGATCTCCTTCTTCTCCATGCGCTGTCGCGAGATCTTCCACACTTGCTGGTGCAGTTCGTAGGCGACGAGCATCTGAAAGTACTCAAGACGCAGCGAGCTCTGCATCGTGCGCGCGACTCGGTTCTCCTTCTCTTTCTCGGTCTCTTCTTTAGGAACCTCTTCTTGGACGTGGCCCTGTTTCCATTTACACATGTCAGCAAAAGAAACACGCGATTAAAGGTACGAGATAAAGTATGACCAACGCACCACAATGCCCTTGGTGATGTCGGCAAACTTGATGCGCACTGGACGATGCACTCTGCTCAGCTTCTCCAGCACTTCGTTGTACGTGAACCCCGTCAGCGGCTCGCCGTTCATCGCGGTCATTCGCATCCCGACAACTAATCGCCTGTGCAGATAGGAGACGAAAGATAAGATGGCTCGTTAGCAACACGACAACCTCAGAAATGCAGAGACAACAGCATCGTACTTTTCTGGCTTGACACCCCAGTTGTAGATTTCCGCGGGACTTGGCTCGCCATTCGGTAGCTAGCAACATAGAACAACAGGTTAGCACGGGTGCCATCACCACATCAAGGCATTTGAAAGAATCCAAAGCCGTACCTTGTAGACTTCTGCGATGTGCACTTGAAGATCCGAGAACTCGGCGCCTGGCTCGCCCGCGATCTGCTTCAGGTTGAGACCCAGGCGGCCGTAGTCGAACGCGACCTCGATCTCGTGAATCCACTTGTAGTGGATGCCAGTCTTGAGCGGCGGCCGCAGCCACTGCGTGTGGCCGTAGGGCGATACGTAATACGTCTTTCCGCCGTGGGTCTTGCTCTCACGCGTCGACCAGCCCTTCGGGAGCACAAGCACTTCGCCGTCGTCTCGAATAGTCGCAGATTCATAGTCAAGTCTTAAGGTTGTAGCAACACACACATAAGCACGTTAGAATCCGCAAATGCACCAACAGTGGCATACCCATAGAGAGAGTGACTTACGACTCGAGGACTTTCGCCGTGGCCTCGTCCACGTTCGTGTGCTTTGGCTTCTTCTCGTTGGCATCTGCAGCTGGCGTTCCCTTTGCGTCTTGCTCGACCTTCTCCTTCGCTTCGCTGCCGTCTTCTTTGACTTCCTTGTCGTCGGTGGCCTTCGCCTCCTGCTTTTCAGCTGCTGCGAGGTCGTTCCCTCCATTCGCCTGTTCAAGGATGTCGTCACTGTGCGGCTCTTTGCTCGTCACCGCTGCAGGTTCTTTCTCAATAGCGGCTTCCACCACTGTGGCTAAAACGCCAGCCGCGTGCGCCACCACGGACAGCGGCTCCGGCGCGACCGAAGGCGACTCGAGCGTCTCGAAAGACACGAACGAGGGTGTCGCGGCCTCAGCGATGACCATGTCTGCGTCATCATCGCTCGCACCGGGGGTCGTCTCGCTCACCGTGACTGCGATGGGCTCCACTAGCAGCGGCTCTGGTGGTTCTTGCGTATTTGGGACGTCCACAACGACTGCTTCATCGGTGGCGGCACTTTCGCCATCAACATCGTCTGATAGCAGCGTCAAGTCCAGATGAGCAGGAGGCGGGGAAGCCGCTGTTTCGACTGGAGCGAGAGCCACATTGCCATCTGGCGCCGCGGTAATTACGGAGACGGCCGGGTCGGCTGCGGCCGTCGTAACTTCCGGCTCGCTCATGTGGATCCTGTGTGCTTCTGTGGTAGATAAAGGTGCAGCCGAGGGCGTCTCTTATTCGTGGGGAGCGTGGGATGGCGCGTGCAGAGGAGAAGGCTTGCGAGACGCGCGCTCTCTGTCAACGTGAGCTTCTTTGCTTGCGCCTTCTTCCCTTTGTTTGCGTTTGTTTGCTTTCCCCCGAAGGCGAAGTGTGCATCATAATAGTAGCCTTAGAGGCCACTATTATCACTGGCTCTTCCAAACAAAAATGATAGAGGCGAATCAGTTTGTCCTTAGAGCCTGGTTAAGGTAGATTGCTGGGTCGACCCATAATTTGCAAACTATCCACGCGTTGGTCTTTGATAAATCACTGCCTGAGAGCACCATCACGCTTGCAGCTTGAATGAGGAATGGGCGAATTTCCCCCTTCAATTTTAGCCGCACAAAGACAAACAGCAAGCAGCACGCGGAGAGCATGGAGCGCTTTGCCTTCGGCGACGACGTTCTCAACCAGCAAGAGCTCGTCTGCAGGCGCGGCGTGGAGTGCAAGCACCCCGAGCTACAAGAGCTGCGTGTGTGCAGCAACCCCATATACCGCAAGCTCGTTCACCACCTATGTGCAATTGACGTGAACATTGCGAACAATATCCCTGACTACTCACCTCATTACTGTGGTCTACCGTGTCTGTTTGCTGTTGCTAGAGATCGCCCCCTTCCACCAAGACAGTAGCGAGGCCTAAGCGGCAAGTCCGCTTGCGTCTTCTACAACACGCTCACCCACGCCAGCACTAGCATTCTTCAACAAACCTCAGTTCAAATCACTTTCAGCCGCATGCGTTTCCATCGTACACCTGCCAGCTTCAGCCACAGCCGCTGAGCGTGGTGACGACAGCTTTCCTTTTACCAACAGCTAATCAGCAAGCAAAAAGAAGGCGAAAAAAGCAGCGCCTCGCAGCTCGGCGCAGAAAGAAGCGCGCCTAACATTGTCGACTCATTTATTGACATCAAATACACCGACAAGAACGTCTTCAAACACCTGAACGAGGCAATCACCAACAAGCAAAGACAGCAATCATGGAACCTGCTCGCGACGAGACTTAGCGCCACCACGAAGAAGAAGATCTCCGGAACGCAGGTGCTTCGACGGCCATTGAAAGCCTATCGTGTACCTTAGCTGCCTGCTAATTAATATGATTGTGGTTGTATCCTGGCAGGCTCGGAAGAAGTACTCGAGTCTAAAAGCAAAGTATAGAGCTTGGAGAAAAGATGGTCGTATGACTGGAAACAAGCAATCCAAGAAGAAGACGCCAGTTTAAATATCAATACTGCACGCCTTTTTCCAGTATGAGAGAGGAATCACGCTGGATGCTCTCGTCGAGGAGGACACGGCAGCGCCGAGGAAAGTGACGAGCAGTGTGGAGAAGAGACCGGGGTGAGCAATCTGTACACGAGCGAGGAGCAATGTAAGGAGGTCGACGTACTTTATCGAGTACGGACTGTAGAGCAACCGAAGGACCGAGAGAGATGAGCGCTGGTCTGGTGTAGAGCGAGCGAGAAAGCAAGTTGGAGAGAAGTGGTGTGAACCGGGCGGTCGTGCTGTGGCGAGTGCGTGGCGAGGAGGAGAGGAGGCGAAGACGAAGACGAGCTTGAGGAGAAGTGGTTGTTTATTGTTGGTGGTTAATTGGGACGTGAGAGTTGTGATCCTGCTTGTTTTTCTCTGCCTTCTGACCTCTTTGTTTCTTGTCTACGAGGCGCCCTGTGGGTAGGACATGAGCCGTAGGACACAAGCGCGTGTCTCTGTCGTAGGGCACAGATCCTGCCTTGCCTTTACTCCCACTGGATTCTTTTGGATTTCTTTTCTATCTACAATGAATCTTCAATCTACAGCGCGTGCCAAGCACGTGAGGCACGTGCTCGATGTTTACGCTAACTTGTTCTTGTGCTATCCTTAATGTTTGTAAAGATGGGAAAGGGAAAATGTCGATGGCTATCATGTTGAGAGTGATGGTACATCCTTACAGGTAAAGCGAGAAAGATAGCTTGGTCCAGTCAGAAAGAGGTGGGAGTAGCAATGCAGACAGCGAGACAGAGCAAGTGAGAAACCAAAACGTGCCACTGAACCAACAAAAACAAGTAGGAAAGGAGTCCGGCGTTAGGTTTCTTGCAATGACTGTTGGTGCGGCACTGAACGCTCTTACGAAGGAGTTCAGCAATAGAAAGTGTGGTGGTGACGATGTGCTCGTTCAAGCAATCAAGAAACTAAACAAAACCCAAGACCAGCAGCTCGAGCTGATCAAAATGCTTATCGAATCTCAAGCAGCTCGGCTATCTTTATTACAACAGATCCACAACGCTAGTAAGCAAAGAGAAGACTAGATCTCGCTCCTAGTATCTTTCTGACAACAACTCTAATGAAATCACGTTTTGCAATACCAGCTTCATGATTGAGATTGTCTTCTCTTTCACTTTTGTGCTCTCTCGATCTTAAATGGGGATCCGCACCTGTCACGTCCACGTGGTCGTTCATGTCGATCAACAGGTTGTGCAATATTATGCAGCAAAGGACGACCACGCCGATGTTTTTTTTAAGTTTGTCGGCGAATAGGTCTCAGAAGAATGCGCCAACGGGTTTTCAGGATACCGAAAGCGCATTCGACTGCCACTCTCGTTCTGGAGTGGAGTAGGTTGTAGGTTCTTTTCTTCCGACACTTGAAAGTTTTTTCTGGAAACGGTGTCAGCATGTGCGAGCAGAGTTTGTAGCCGGAGTCTCCCAGCAAATGGTAGTTGCGCGGCAGTGCCTTCAATAGCTTCTTTCGGTATTTTGATCGACTCCACATGAACTGGTCACTTGCAGAGCCCGAGCGAATCGAGCACGCCATGAACTTGCGGTTGCAATCCGCAGCCACTTGCACGTTGATAGCAGGGAAGTTTTCCTGCAAAATCAACCTTCGTGGTGACAAGGTTGTGTGATTGGCACGAGTGTGCCATTGATCGTTCCCACACACCCCGGGAATCCGTACTTTAATTCAAATTGTCGGAACACGTAGGTGAGATTGGCTCGAGATGTAAAGGACGAGATCACAGTGCTTGAAAGGGAGGCGATCACAGGCAGAACTTCGTTGATGTAAACGACAGTACTTGACTTTGAAACGCCGAAAATGCCAGCCGTGGTGTGAATTGCACAGCCATGAGCGAGAAAGTGAAGGCAGATGGCGACACGCTTGTGTATGTCTGCCCTGGCGTTATGATGCGAAACGCGGCGATGGATTGATGTCCACTTGCTTTTGATGAGATCTGCCACGGCGAGAAACGACTTGATCTCATAGCGAAGCTTCTGGACGAACCAACCATTCGCGCCAGCCTTCAGAGCGAGCTCGTACTGCTCGGACTTCAACGCGAAAACGTCGTTCGGTGGTTTTTGAACTCGCGGCGGTCTCCAACCACTAGATAACCCATTATCGCCACTACAGTCGCCACGACAGCAAGTACAGCGATGTCCATTTCGTATTCCTCCATGGCGTGCGTGGCGAGAGAGAGAAATGAAAAGTGAGGGCCGTGTCGGCATGTGCAACCTGCAGTTGCTACTCCACTTAGGTACGTTACGATGTGGCAACACGAATTCCACTTTGTTGGCCCTTGCGGTCTACAGATGATCCTCACCACAGTCACACCGTAAAATTCGAGCGAATTTGAGAGGGTATACAGCACTAAAGGGTTTTGGTCAACGAAGTCAAAAGCAAATATTTCTGTGTCATTTTTAAATTTAGGTTTGACATTACATCAGAAAGGAATTGACATGGGACTGCAAAAAAATACTCTTTCCAAACTGGAATTCAGCACTTGCTCTTCATCTTCCGGAATCGGTTCGCTTACGTATTCCAAATCTTCCTCAGCAATCTCGTACAGGCCTGAAGCAGGAAAAACCTTTGTATGTCGCCAGCAGTTCTGCACAGTAGACTCCCCAATCTCGTTCCACGCCTCCACTGCCCACTGCATCCCTGTGAGT
>JAADXK010000070.1:0-50230 GCA_023337805.1 Globisporangium barbulae | reverse complement strand
TATACTGTAGACGTCCTCCAAGCGATGCAGTGGGCTCAAGAAGCTTGGGAGACGGTGACGAGCACCACAGTGGCAAACTGCTGGCGCCATACAAAGATTATCGACGACGACGTGTATGAGCTCGTTGAGACCATGAAGCAGCTTGCTTTAGGACAGTAACCTGACCACACTGCCGATAAATACACTCACTCCTATTCAGCAGTGTTTACCTTTTATAATCAATACCTGTATTTGTCTAAATACCTTCTATACTTGATATATTTTTACACGCTATTTTTTGTGGCGGTGTTCTGAGGGAGAACTGTATTCTAATTGTTTTGTCGGAGGGCCATGAAGCGAGGCAAAACAGGTCTTCTGTGGAGATATGCACCAAGAAGATGTACAGACATTTGGCTCCGCTCCGAGGTTCATGTAGTGTCTCCAGACCGTTAAAAAGAAGTCACTATCATGTGTGCGCCAAGCTTTGTGAATCAAAGAATAGTTCTCAGTCGCTAGGGTCTCTTCTTCAGTCTTCACTCTCGTCCTGTTCTGCGTCACAGCCATTAGAAAAGTTTTCTACCAATAGCTTCAGCCTGCGCAGTTTAATCACCAAATGGAGCTGGTCAGGGATGTGGAGCTTGTAGACACGCATGAAGGCGCTGAGTGTGTCGATGGAGGTCACCACCGCTTCACTGAAGGGGCGCTTGCGTTGCTGCCTCAGTATCAGCAGCAACCGCATTCTTCTCGTGCACCTGCGCTGCCTCTGAACCAGAACTCTGGCTCGGATCGTCGTGTGTGGGGCACATCGCGTGCAGTGGTACAGTGACATTCGTAAAGAATAGGACCTCTTGGTGAACGCTTTGAGTGGTGGTCGTGGAGACTTGCGTGGTCCTCGTCGAGTCTGACAGTCCCCGATGGTCTGTCACTCGCGTCCGTGTCGCGTGGAAAATGCGGCGAGCGCTGCGTGGCCGTCAGGTGGCTGCGTGCTGGTGTTCAATTCGCTTTGAACTTGCGCTTCCGCGCGGTCATCTGTGAGCGCTTCATCACTCTTCTCGCACCCGTCTGCTCAGCACAAAAGCACTAAACAATTATATCGTTGAGTACACACACCTTCGTCGTCCTTATGAATGGCTGAGCTGCTTACAAGCGGTCGAATTCGACTCGTTCTCTGAGTCGTCCACAACCGAGTTGTCTGGAGATTGAGTTCGTATGCACCGGCGTTCTCACAGTTGTCAGTCATGGAAACTTCTGCGCTACGTCGCACATGAGTCGACAGAGGGAGTTCGCACTTCAGATTGGTTGTATTGGACTGATAAATAGATAACTTACATCAACTCAGCACGACGAACGCGCTCTTGCTGGCACAAACGACACACGAACCTCAACATGCACAGCTTTGCAACAAACACACGCACACTCGCTCGTACATCTCGGCCGCTTCTGGCGAAATCAGGCTGCTGCACGGGCCTCGAGGTTCTTTCGACGCGCGCGGTTCGCTGCGACGATCTCAAGTCGCTTCGGGTCGTTCTCGTAGTCGAAGAGTCTGGATTTGATGCGGTCGAGCCGGGTCTCGGCATTCTGAATCGGTATAAACCCTGACGGCGGTATTGGAGGCCACGCATGGCTCTCGCGAGTGCGCATTGCTGCTGTTGCTGTAGCTCTTGAGTTGATTGGTGTCGGATGGTGGAGAACGATCGATGTGAACTTGGGCTGAGCCGATGGAGTCTCCACAGCTTCAGTGTCCACGAACGACGTCTGTGCGTTCGTGCCTTGAAATCGTGCTGACGGAGCTGTGACGCTTGACCTTTTCTTCTTGTTCGTCGCCACCGTCACACTTGGGGGTGCTGCTGTTGGTGGTGGTGGCGCCATTGCTTTTGGCTTGAAGTTGCCGATGGAATGGCGTCGGTCCGATTTTCTTCTGGTCTCGGCTTGCTTGCGCGGACTGGGGGAGCTGGCAGCAGCAAATCGACGGCACACCTCTCGCTTCACAGGATTACGAGGCACGCTGGGGACGCAGCGTTCATGCTGCACTGATTCTTGACTGCCAGCGCCACCAAAAGGACGACTCGTTTCGGATCCACCTGACACAGCTGCGGGGAGAGGCATGATCGCTTTGTTGCTCACTGCTCGGGCGAGACTGGATCCTTCCCGGATCGGGATTTTGGATGACAATAGCGCGCGTGGCATCTTTGGAACGGGCTGTTTTCGCATGGGCTTCGATTGAACAGGCTCCGCTAAACCAGATGAAGGAGGGAAAAGTAGACAAGGTGCGGTGAACTCTGCTTCTGGTTCAGGAGGGGCTGAGGCAACCGCGTGGGCAATCTCATCAACAGCGGATACAGGTGGCGGAAGAACGACAGTGGCAGGCTCTGCGTCTGGCTCAAGCGAGAGAGAGCCACACGATGGTTCTGTCGTTCTTTTCTTTGCTGATTGACGGCCTTCTTCTAGCTCTTCTTCGAGTTCTTCTGCGGATTCTGCTTCGGTCTCCTGCCCTGCTTCTTGATGACGATACGCGAAATACTCGGACTCGTAGTACAGGCTCGCTTCGGACGCGTGATCGTCGAAAGACGAGTCTGACATGAACGACGACGAGAGTGAATGGATCGACGCGGTCTCGTCGCATGTCGACGGTTCTTCTTCCTCATCGTCTGCAGCCGCCTCGTCCTTCTTCAACGTTTGCTCTTCTGGCTCCTGAGGCTCTTGCTCTTTACACACCACGATGGGCGGCTCTCGTGCCCGTGTGCACGTCGATCGAGTGTACGCAGACCGCGGGAAGTCCGGGAGGCTGCACGCCATACCATTATAGAGGGCGATCAGCTCTTCCACGCTCCCCTCCACGACCACGGTGGACGCGTCGCACGCTCCAGCAGCAGCTATGAAGCTCTTCGTGCTGCTTTGCGCGGCTGCGAAGCGCTGCATTAGCGCGCTGACGCGCTTCTTACCCGCCATCGCGCCGCCGTCGAATGAATGGTTACAATGGCGCTCCTGCGCACGACACGCACAGCCAGTCAGTCAAATGTGGCTCTTCATCCAGCAACGTGACTCATGGCCACGATAAGCGTTGAGCGGACTCACCTGCTGCTGCGCGGCTTGCCTCGTGGGCGAAGATTTGAAATCTGAAGCCACATGCGCACGCCACCCACAACAGCACACGCGCCAAAACGCAAGCGCGCATCACCATCACTCGCGTCTGCGGCCATCAGCCATCGCCTTGGATGATGATGGTGGAGAAAGCGCGCGCAAAAATGTGGGAAGCCACTTGAAGTGAGGAGCGCCAGATTTAAATCTGGACCACACGCTGGACGTGCGCTACAAAATGAGCTACAAGCTAAACACAGTGTATATCATGCTTAAAGAATGGCATCTTGTTCAAAAATGAACTAATCTATGTAGCACAAACACTGTGCATAGAAAATTTGCACATTTTGCTCAAAACAAAGCCATCATAACGGTTACACAAGCAGCTGACTACCAAGCAGACAGGCGATTCGCTCACCTGGTCCGCCCTGCATCAACCCAGAGCTCATTCATGTTTGAGATGTTGAAACAGGATGCCAGAGCGTTTAGATCAAGCTAAAACTGAAAATCAAACTCACATACATCGTGTGTGAGGCTGCGCGATCTGACTGAAAATCTGTGAACATCAATTGGCTGACGCCAGGGAAGGTGTCAAGGGGGAGAGAGCTATTGGGACTTGACGTCAGAGCCATGCTTTGTAAAAAGCAACATAGCGAGGGCATGTCCCATGAAGGACGGACCTTGCGCAAACGAAGATCTCAACTGAGGCAAAACCCTGGGATGCAACCATACTTTTGCAAAGCAAGCGCCTTTGAGGAATTCGCTTTTCTGCAGGGCGAGTACTTTTTTTTTCAAACCGTTACCAACGACGATTTCGATCTGCATGGTTGATTGACAGGCGCTTCGAGATCTTTTCCGGTTTTCGCAGATGGGGTCGTATCCTCAGGCCCACAGATGACTATGCGAGAACGAGCAGTCGCAACACGACAACTCGATCGACGGCGAATCGTCGTTCGCGGCACAGTGATTTGCATTTTATTAGATCCGGTACAGAGACTAAATTGCGCCGGACGGATATTGTAGGTCGCTCGCGTACCTTAATATACCTCAACTTCATCATCATCTTTTCCGGTTTTGAACTTTTTCGCATACGAATTTGGTAAATGCATTGGCGAGACCTAGTCATATCCACTTGTCTGTAGCAGTGCGTTGAATGGAGGCACTCACGCAAACTGGGACAAAGAATGAGTGGCGTCCGTCGACACGCCCAGAGTATTCGTGTTGGTGCTCGTTCGAGCTTTTTCGATACGACAGCCTTGCTCAGTAGAGTGGGTTTCTGATAAGTTGAAATGCCAAATACATGCTTCAATCCGAGGCGCGACCTGGACTTCGACTAGCTGTAGGTACGCTACGACCGCTGCAGTTCCCGCATCAAGTGCTTGAGGCTCGTGGACTTATGGCGTGAATGTGAAGGTGAATGGGATGCCCGCGGTGGTGCTGCACGTGAGCTGACGCAACCTTTTTGCCACACGTCGTCTTTACAGCGAGGCTCGTCGTGTGAAGAAACGAGGGAGCCGCGATGAAGAGAAGCGCCAGGAGCGACGTCGCTACATCTCAACACCACCAACAAGAATAAGCCGCTGGGACTGTAAACTAAAGTCTGAAGAAGTGCGTGGGCTTTAGACTTCGGCACCTGGCCTTTCAAATGCTCCGTTTAAACAAACACATCTTGTCAACTTCAAGACTTTGACTTCTAGCCCAGGCAAGACCATCGCCGATGCCATTTTGCTGTCGCCTGCGAGTCATTGCTCGTGATAGCAAAGCTAACGATGCGGGCGTCGGGACCAGGAGCATGTGTGACCCATTGATATGGCGAGTAACGAGCACAGAGATGGTCGTAGTGAATCGAACAATGTACATTGCGGTGGTGGTATAAAGCAGAGCAGCAGTCGGTGGTGACCACGCGATGGAAGTGGCCAACTTGATGATATTGCGTTGCGAAGCAAAACTAGGTGACCGCATTTGCGATGGCGTGTCTATGAAGATCACGACTCGCGCGTGGATCGAAGAGACGTGCCGGTCATGGTCATGTGGGCCTCTTCGGCGTGCGCGTGCGAGTCCATCGAGAACGCGAAGCCGTGGTGCGATCGCTGGAGCATGTTCCGTATCTGCGAGTTCTTGCCGTTGGTCGGCACGACGAGGCCGACTCTTCCCTTCGATCGCACGCGGTTGGGCTTCACCGGCACAGGCACTGACGCATTCGTGTTGTCGTCCCACTGCAGCAGCTGCTTATTGAGGTCGAACTTGATCACCTCTTTCGCGAGCTGCCAGTACTCGGGCGCGAATGTGAGCTTCAGACCGTTGATCAGGTACGCGTACGAGAGCGCGGCGACGGGCGTGAAGAGCAGCAGCGGCCAGAAGGCGTTGGTCTTAAAGGTCTGCTCCAGCATCTTCTCCCACGCGAGATCGGAGAGCTGCGTCATCTGGCCCGCAACGTACGCCACGAGCAGCCACATGATGAACGAGCCCCAGTAGAGCACGTGGTTGAAGAGGTGGAAGCTGTTCTGGAAGAGCATGAGCTTCATGTTCGCGACCAGCACGACCATCGTGAAGATGATGTTTCCGTTGAGCCACATGGAGCTGCTGCCGCCGCTGAAGCTGCCGTTGTCTACGCCGTGCACAACGATGAGTGTGATGATCACGGACTCGACAATCGCGCCCAGTACCCAGAGCGAGAAGATGCCTCGGTTCAGGTCCTCGTCGCGTGGCCCAACGTAGTACAGCTTGGGGAACTTCATCGCGAACTTGTCACCCACGTCCTGGTCGAGAATCGAGAGCGCGACGATCGGGATCGACGTCATGCAGATGTTGTAGAGCTGCACACCCGTCTCGAGGAAGAATTTTTGGCCCGAAAAGCCGCACATGAGCGTGTACCAGTACTGCGCGGCTGTGAAGAGGATGTTCTTGTAGAACATGTACACCACGAGCTGCGACATCCGTCGGTAGTTCCACCGGCCGTGCACCAGCAGCAGACGCTCGAGGAAGCGGAATTGGGCAATGGCGTAGTCGCTCGAGTTGACTGCCTGCATGCCCTCCTGGCCTGAGATGCCCACACCGATGTGCGCCTCTTGGATCATGGACACGTCGTTCGCGCCGTCGCCGATCGCAAGTGTGCGAACTCCAGGGACGTACTCCTTGATGATGGCGACCATCTGCGCTTTCTGTGCGGGGGAGACACGGCACGCGATCACAGCCTTGCAGTACTGCGAGAATTCGGCCAGGAGCGGGCGGCACATTCCAGTGAGAGCGTGGGTGAGGGTCTCGCCGTCGATCACCAGAGCGATGCTTTTGAGCTCGCCGCGACTTGTCACGGGGGACTCGAGATACCGCCGCACGTCAGTACTGCGCGCTGTGATCTGCGCTGTGAGCTCATTCTCGACCTGGTCGGCTGTCGGGAAGTGCTTGGCGCTGATGACGAGAACGGTCATGTCGTTTGTCAACAGCTGACAGGCAAAGCCAATGTTCACGGCAGTCTCCTCTTTGTCGCCCGTGAGCACCCAGATCTTGATCCCAGCGCACGCGAGGTTCGCGATCGTGTCGGGGACGCCGCTCTGCAGCTTGTCTTCGATCGCTGTGGCGCCGAGAAGCTCCAATTCGCTCTCGATCTCGTCCATGCAGTCATCGATGGCGTTCGGCAGATCCTTCTTGCGCTTGTCGATCTCGACCAAGTTGTTCTGCGCTTCGTGGAAGCGATGCGCCCACTTCTCGTAGTACGCCGGATCGAGCTCGCGGATCGCGATCGTGAGTGTGCGGAGCCCTTCTTCAGCATACCCGTCGATGTGCCGACGTGTGATCTCCTGCAGCTGTGCAGATTCACTGTCATCGCCCTTGGCCATCCGAGCAAAGATGATCGCGTCGGCGCCTTTCGTGTACAGACAGATCCTCCCGTCTGGATGGCGCAAGATCGTGGTCATGCGTTTGCGGGTGCTATTGAACTCCAGGACGTCAAGCAGCTCGAACTGGTGATTGACGCCGTGGATCTTGACGTGCGCCACGCCTGGCGAGCGGTTCATGAACTCAAAGCCAAAGAATCCCGCGCCAGCGACCAGCGCTTGCTCGTCCGGAGACGACGCGGAGAGAGTGATCTCGGTCGAGTTTTCATGTCGCTCGGGGATCACAGTGTGGCACACGGCCAAGTGCGTGAAGAAAGCGTCGATGCGGCGCTTCTGAGAGGAGCCCGAGTTTCCTTGCATGTCATTGAAGAGCTCCGGTCCATCGAAGTTGACATACGGAACTGTTTTTCCAGTCTGTTCAGGGTTCGTGATGGGGAGCGGCTTGCCCGTGCGCCTGAGTGCTGCCAAGCCAATCTCAGTTGTGCCCTTTCCGTAGGAGACTCCACCGATGGAGCATTTCCTGAACTCCATCACGTTGCACGTGAGCGTGCCAGTTTTGTCCGAGAACACGTACGAGATCTGTCCCAGCTCTTCGTTGAGCGACATGGAGCGCACGAGCGTTGGTGTGTCGGTCTTGTCGTAGTAGATCTGCTTGTCCCACTGGATGAACTGCGCCTGGAGGTATTTGACCATGCTCATGGACACGCAGAGCGAAATCGGCACGAACTGGTACATGAGCAGCATGTAGTAGAAGAGCATGATGATCCAGTCCACCCCTGCGCTGTTCCCAGAGTCATCGAGCGCCAGGTACCATGGTTTGCGGCTCGCAGCTTTCCAGATCACAGCACCCGAGGCGCCGACTGCGCTGAACACGACGAGGATCACCAGCAGCGCAACGATGTACTGGTTGATGGACTGATCCATAGTGCTCATCTTGGACGGCGGCGCCGAGTTGCTCATCATGATCTTGGTGTCTTTGCCCGTGTTGAAGACGACGCCGTGCACCCAGTCGGTGTTGCGGATAATACATCCACGCAGGATGATGCTCTCGTACGGGATCGACTGCTTGACCTTACCGTTGATCTCGAGCACGCCCTGGAAGCTGTTGATCGCGTTGTTGGGCTGCTCGCAGCGGATTACGCCTTTCAGCTTGACCAGGTTGTCGATCGACCCCATCTCAGCGAGCGTGCACTCCATCGCTGAGCGCACTTTCATGTTGGTCTCGCCGTCGAGCGACTTGGTCTCGACGTAGCAGATCCCCGAGGGTGGTGCGTCCGGCAGCTCACTTACAGCGATCACGAGGATGTCGGCGGGCACGAGATCGCGGTTGTTGAGCCGGATGACGTCACCGACGACCACCTCCGCCCACTGCTTGGTGACGAATGCCTTCGTCGCGGCGTCAAAGACGTTGGTCGGGCGCGAGTTGGCGACATTGTCAGCGATGTGGCGCTTGTGGTCCTCGAGCACGGCGAACACAGCGTCGACGAAGATGATGAAGGCGAGCGGCGGCAGCGTCGACGGCTGCCCGTTCGTGTTACTGATCATCGGGATGCACTGCATGATGCAGATCGCAAGGAAGTAGAGATTTGCGAGCTTCCGGAACGTCTCAAAGAGGAACTTTGGCAGGAACGACACGACGGTGTACTTGGACGTGACGATGAAATTGTCGCAGTAGCCGAGCTCCGTGTTCTTGGAAGTGTCGTTGAGGTGCACAACGCGGTACTCGTTCTTGAGCTGCCGTGCCAACTGCATCGGTTCTTTCATGCTGCTGGTGGCTTCACACACCAGGCTCCACCTTCGCTGTAGATGCCGTCAAGACTCTTGTCAATTGATCAAGCGGACGGGTCAGCCAGCTTGTACGTGAGAGCCCTGCTGTTCTTGTTCTAGCTTCTCCCCGTTCCTATCGCGTCGTGATCGAGTGCTCCTAGCGACGATAAGAGCTGCAGCTACTGCCGCCACGAAGAGGTTTCGCGCAGCTTGGCTGTCACTCGCTGTGAGTGGCATGCGCTATTTTTGCATGCGCGAATCTCAGGCATCTGGGCGTGTCAAAAATAGATTTCTCTGTGCATCAAAGCGAGGTGGATACTTAGTTTCGCATGCGAGCCAGCATACATAGGTGCTCAGACTTTTGATTGCGCAGCTGACCTCTACTGCGCCGTCTCTCTTGCTTCAACGTGCCCCACGACCAGTTAAGCAACAAGATCAGCCAACGGAGAGCATTCAGGATGTACCCATCTATCGCGCTTCAACAACAGTATGAGGTTCCCAGAGTCACTGACGAGCCTAGCTGCTGAATGTAATAACTCTCTCCAACTACGTCAAGTTGTGCATCGCATCGACCCGTTTGCGTAATGTTTGGTATCGCAATCGTCCGTCGCGATGGCTGCAACTTTTCCATGTAGACGACATGAAAGTAAAAAAAGATCCGGCATGCATTACACAAGCAGCTGCCGCTTGTATGTGTAGACGAAAAGAAAGCAAAAAGATCCAGTAGCACTGCACTACGCAAGCAGCTGCCGCTTGCCACCGGATACTTGCTCGTGGCAATGGGATCTATGCATTGAGCTTGTTGAAGAGAGACAGAATGGTGAATATGGGGTATCTATCCACTTCGTAAACGAAAGGAAAGCAGCCACGTCTCTTCATATAAGTTGGAGGCGTTGCACGTCGTATGGAACCTCTCAAACTGCCTCGTTGTCGACGAGGGCCATTGCTGCGAGCAAAAAAGAGGCAAGTTCAACTCGACCAAATTGAAGTGGCTGTCCTGGGTCGTATTGGTCGACGAGCAAGTGCAACGCAAAGGAAACCAAGTACATGGCAACTATGGGAGTGATGGCGGCTGGTTGGCTGTAGAGGCCAATCGTGGTTCGATGCTCATTCGCGAATTTGCCACCCGCAGCACACATCAGTCCCAGTTCCGCCCGTGAACCTCTACCTGCCTGCTAAAGTAAACTCCACGACAATGCCCGGTGCTGCAATGATGAAGCTGCGAGGAAACTACGCGGTGCGCACCACGAGGAAAGCAAAGCTGCTGCCTGTTCGGCAGTACTCAATGAAGGCAGCTCGTGACCCTGAGCTTAGGCTTGCCATGGTACGAGACCCCCTCTGTAGTCAGGTTCTTGAATGCTCGGTGGGAGTGATGCTAACATGGACATGTGTTTGCTAACAGCAACTTGTGTCGCGCCAGAATCGGCACCAAGCGCCAGGATCATCGGTGGAGTTAGAGCTTGGTGAACTGGCTGACGAGTTTGAGCAGATTTCGTCATGTCGGACAGCGTACCGAAGTCCGCGTAAAAGAGCTCGTCGCCATGCACCTCCTTCGCGCAGCATCAAGTCCAACGACGAGCACAGACGTATGCTGAACCAGCAACAAAGCAAGCTTCCGGAGAGCACATGGTGTATGATTCAGGACATGATCACGAACGCGAAGAGCCTCGGCGATATGTGAGTAACTGACACTGATTTGCGAATGTCTATGCGTTCAGGTGGACTAATCTGCTGGGATTTGGTACTCTCAGAACTCGAATCACCCTGACGTTCTTCAAAGAGCATGAGATCATCCAAACTCTTGCAAACAGCGAGCTCAGCCCTGCATTTCCGATCGTGATTCCAGCAAGTGAGGTCTACAACATGCTAGGTGAGCTCAGTGAAGTCTAAAAATTTTACATTGTGCTACTGAGCCTTGGCTGACACTTGTTGCTTGTTCAGTACCACGGAAGCGGAGAATCTACGATGTTCTGCATGTGCTCGAAGGTAACAACTCGTCGCTCTTTTGAACCTAGGTTTCCCATTTCTGATCATTGATGTTCATACAACTACAGGCATTGGTGTCATCAAGAGGGTGCGGGGTGATGAAGTGACAGGCGCTAAAGGCGGGAGTTTTTTGTACTTTGGAAAAGAGGCTGCCATCCAGCATCTCGGCAGAATCCAGCAACTTGCGAGTGAGGCTGTGGAGAGACTGAACCAGCACCGATTTGACGCTCCAAGTGCAGAAGAGGTGGATATCACGTTGCTCAAGATGTGTGAAGATCAAGCTGAAGTTGAGCGGTGGCCGTGCTTGACGACGACGACAACATCATTTCTCAGTCTCCTACTCCAGCAAGACATCACTGAAGCGCTAGCTCTTCCCGGGATCAGCAACCGTCTTGTCGAGGCCAAGAAGAATCGTGATCCCAATTTCACGAACGAGAGTGCTCACGCCGACGTCAATCGCCGAGTATACGACGTCGTCTCGGTCCTCGCAAGCTGCAACTTGGTTCTGATATCAGTGGCATCTGATGCTTCAGACGACCGGGAGGACAGCCCGGACAAGATCTCGTCAAGAAAGCACGTTCGATTCAACCATGCGATTTTTGATGACTCAAGCTCCTTGAAGATCGCCGATGTTTCTGCACGGAAGCTGTCAAGTCGTCTACAAACTGAAAAGCTGCACGCGGCGACAAGCTACAAACGAAGCAAAAAGTTCGTCGCACAGAAGAAGCAATCCGCTAGCAAAGGTTGGAAATCATCGGCAAAGAGCAAACTCACTTTTGAGGAAGTAGATTTGCGCGATGACACTCCGCTGAAGTCAACCGAGTTGAACGATTCAGTCGATGCTCCGAGCACGCCCGTCGAAAGTGACAAGCCACTGCGCATCGACCTCAGTGCAATTTCAGCATACAGTGATGGCGACTACTTCGAGCGCAGCGTGAAGCCTCGGTCTCGCAAATCCCTGCGGTCCATCTGTGAAGATCTTCGACTCGAGTCGTTTTATCCGATCATCAACACTGAGCCTCACGGAACTTGCGACTGGTGGGATGACTCGCTTCAGGAACTCCTGTTTCAAGATGCGCTTCCCTCGCAGGATCTGCTGAGATGGGAGCAGATGATGTTTTGCAAGACGAAGGAAGAAGGCGACGTTTGGGGTCAAGTCGCGCAAGTTTGCCAGCCTCATCCGCATCCACAGCCATCTCCAAACCTATGGATTCATGACCTGGATTTGACGTGCTACGAAGAATTCGTTGACGACGATGACATCTTCACAGACAGCTTCTTCACATTCTTGTGAGATCGGCGGGCATCACAACTTCCGCATAGCGTCAATGGTTCGTGTGTTGGGACTAGAAGTATCATAGAGGGGACGACACAAGTACAAGACCAATAGTAACATATTTATTTCTCAAGCAAGTGACATTCACATCCACATCAAACCTTCCTCGATTTGCTTCCTTACACCCAGTAGCCGCTCGCGTCGCTGTCAAGGTCGAGATGATCAACGCCTGAGTTGCTCAGATATCCATCCGAGCAACTCTGCACCCCACTCGACTCGCTTCCGGAATCGCCGGCGAGCAGCATCTCCGCAAACCTTCGAGCCACCTCCTTCTCGTCTTTCTCCATCTCCGAGATCATTTTCGGCGCCTCCAATCTACAGTGAAATCGAGGGATCAGTGATAAAGAACGCAAATCAAAACAACAATGCAAATGATGCCAAGCGTCGTACCGATTTCTTGCCAGCGCGAGGCGGATTTTGTAAGTCGTCGCATCGGCGAGCTGGTTCTTCGCGAGGTTGAGCGTCTCGAGGTGAATGTTCACGTCCAGCGCCTCGAGCAGCGCACTGGCGCCGCTTTCTGTAATGCGGTTGTGCACGAGCCCGAGGTACTTCAGCGCCTGGTTGCACTTGAGCGTCTCTGCCAATGCCAACGCGCCGCGATTCGAGATCTGATTGCTCCACAGCGACAGGTACGTGAGCGATTCGTGGCCGTAGAGCGCCTGCGCCAACGCCTCGGCGCCCTCGTCCGTGATGCTGTTGCCGTAGAGGTCAATGTACTCGAGCGTCGAATTCACGCGCAGCATATCCGCGATTGCCGCAGCACCCGCGTCGCCGATCTCATGGTCGCGAATCACGAGCTTCACGACGGTGCGGTTCGTCGTTAATGCGCGCGCAACGAGATCTGCGCCGTGGGCCTCGAGACGCCTGTTGCGCTGCGCCAAGTACGAGAAGTCGAGCTCCATGATGTTGTCCTCGTTTTCGTGAACGCGATAGATCAGCGTCCCGAGCGTTTGGCCTGTTGCACATTGAGAATCGCATTTGATAAGCGTTCGTATGACTAATAAACAGTCGATAAGAAAGCGATCGGCTCGCTTGACGCACCTTTCACGCGTGTGATGTACTTCGGGTTGGACTTTGGTAATTTTCCAGCTGACCGCGGCGGACTATTCACAGTCCTCGACGACGTCGCGGACGAGACCTGTGTTGAGTTGCTCATCACGTTCTCCAGCAGCTCCGGATCCACGGAGCCGGACGGCGACACTGCTCGGCTGGAGCGGCGCCTGCTGTGCGGACGGCTGGTGCTGCTGCTGTAACTCTTATGTGAGGTCATCGACCGTGGCTCGTTGCCCATGGCCACCTCTTTGATGATGATCGCAATCGGCGGCTCCTCCTCTTCCGGTTCGTTCGTGACATCCTCCAGGTCGCCGACGATCTCAGTCACGCGGCTTCTCGCAATGATATGCGAGCGGGCGGACGTGTCGCTGCGCGGAATGGAGATCACGCTCACTGGCACGAGCCCTTTGAGCGAGATCTTGTCGTGATCTTCGTGCAGGACTTTCCGCCAGTAGCGCTGGAATGGAAACAAAGACACCAAGAAAGCAAAGCGGGCAGAGACAGTCAGTACAGCACAATCAAATCGAGCTATTACTACAAATTGCATCAGACCCATAAGCACAACGTACGTCCAAGTATTTGCGCTTCCGCCGCAGGTTGATGTCTGGCATGAGCAGCGCCATCGTGACGACAGCAGCTGATCGAGAGGAAAGGGACTGGCGTCGTTACGGCAGCAAATGCGACAGGGAAAAGCGACACCTCGTAGCCAAAGCGACAGCAGTTAGCAGCAGACGCTCACTCGGGCAAATGGAGCTCTTGAGCGCTTGTGACGCACGCGCACCGAGAGACTGCGCGGGAAATCAAGGGGCGACGCAGCGTTTGACCTGCAAACGCTGAATGGAAGAAACAGGCGTTGCCTGTTTTTGGCTTCCAACAACAAACCAAACAGCTGGTTTGAAAACCTCGTACTTTGTCGAGTGAGAACAGTCGTGAATCAGGAAATCAGGAGACCTCTCCCGACCTTCTGGAAGCACAAGACCATCGAACACTTGAGGCGGCTCTGGAATCACGTGGCTGCACGCGTATTTGTGTTTAACAAGCCACTGTTCTTCTCTGGTGCTTTAACTTTAGTTTGCATTCAGCCCACAGTGTCAGTGCTCATGCGCTTCTTGCTTGTCTTGTCACGGTCAGAGTTTAGCAGCCGCTCTGCTGCTTGCTCGTGGCTTTTCGTGTGTTGTGAAAGCAAGTTCTGGTACAAGTGATAGATATGATATGTGCATCGAGCGTGATCGTGGGCGGCCACGTGATGACAAGTGAGAGAAAAGTGGTGTCGCTGACGCTTCAACATGCAGCATGCACTCAGCTGACTATATTTTAAAGTGCTTGATTTCATGTTTACTCTCAGATTATATGATAGCAAGAATAGGTAAAAAAATATAGTGACAAAGGATTTACATCTCTGATCTTGGACTTTATATTGCGTTCTTAGCCTTCCAAATCGATAAGGTTTGACTGTCACCTCTGCCGAAATGCGAAATGAGTGAACCCATCCGAGCCCTTCGATTCGGAGCGCTTGCGACACGTCTCTTCACCTGACGCTTCGACGCGATGAGAGATGTCCAACAGACAGCCAAAGCGAGTTCGCCTGTGCTCGCTGCGCATTTTGATCGGATATCTTGTGTTGGCAGGCAAGTTGCTCTTGTGTATAGTTGGGGCTGTGCAAATGTGATGGATGCCATTACCTCAGAAACTGAACCTGCACTTTTTGAAAGACTTGCCACCGACCAGCCACCGACTTGTAAAATATATCCCTTCTTTACGGATGCACCTTCTAAATAGGTAACCCTTTTTATAAAGGTTTTCATTAATTGCTATACTACGAAAAATGAGTAGAGGGACGAATAATGACGAGTGTCGTACAGCTTCGTGCCACCATCCTGCGACATGACGATTGATTGTCGACTTTCCACATGCTCATTTTCAGTAATATTCTTGGAAATTCGGCAAAAATCCACTTTTTCTTTTCAGAAAAGGAGCAAGTCAACAGTATTTTACCACACAAGCGACCAGAATAATCAAACGCACAACGACGACGTTCATTCGGCATTTTCGTGGGGCAAGAAGAAGGAGACGGAGGAAGACGACGAGAGACGACAGACGCAAGTTATCAAAGAGCATGTACGACCACGATCCGTACAAGAACCAGCAGCCTCCGCACGGCGGTCACTACCAGCAGCCGCAGCAGGCATACGCGCAGGCGCCGCCCCCAGGCGCGTACGCTTACGGCTACGGCCCACCGCCCGCTCAACCACTGTACCCACCGGCGCCGCAGCAGCAAGCGTAAGGCTTCTTCCTTCGTTTGGGGGGCGGATATCAAGCGCCGCGCTCTTTTAGATTAGCAAACACAGATACACAAGGTGGCGCAAGTGTACTAAATGTGTGGATCGATGTGTTCTCTTGTGTGTCGTATAGGTACATGGGGCAGCCAACGGACGCGCACATCCAGGGCGTGAACTCGATCAAGCCGTGAGTGTGGCAAAAAAGCGTGACACAACTTGCTGTGTGCTGACTGACAGAGACATTGGGACTGACTGAATGGCACGCTTGTATGTTGTGATGCGGATATCAGTGAGCAGAGCCCGTCGACGGGATGCCGCGACTGGCCGTTCGCGATCCTGTTTCTGCTCAACGTCGCCGCGATCATTGTTTTGATGGTACGCACTTGTGGATCATCATATTGGAATCTGACAGTCACGTCGCTTTGAAGATCCTGTGCTAACATGACGTAATAACTTATTGCTAGGTGATGTATGGAATCGACTCGCTCAGCGACAGTGACAACGACTCGACGTCGTCCAATGCGCTCTCTCCGACGGACACGAAGAAAGTGATCGGTATCGCGGTCGGAATGGCGGTCGTGTCGCTCGTTCTCGCGCTGCTGCTCGTGAAGCTCATCACTGCGGCGGCACGCTTCATGATCAACTTTGTGCTCTGGTTCAACGTCGGCCTCTCTGTTGCTGTCGCGGCGTACGGCTTCGTCATTGGCAACTTGTTCCTCGGCATCATCGGAGCGATCATTGCGTTGCTCAACTTGTGCTACGCGCGCGCGGTGCAGCACCGCATCCCGTTCGCGGTCGCGAATCTGAAGGTCGCAGAAAAGGCGATCTCGAAGCACAAGACCACGTATCTGATCGCGATCATCTTCACGATTGTGCAGATCGCGTGGGTGGCGGTGTGGGCACTCGCGCTTCTCGGAGTCGCGAACAACATGAGCACAGACTCGAACACGAGCTCGACTGGTTACCTGGAGGATGGTGCGACCTGCTCGAGTAGCTCGCAGTGCATTTCGAACTCGTGCAAGCTCTACAGCAGCGGCCGCAAGTGCGCGAACACGACGTCGCAGTTTTTCAAGTCGTCGGCGTCCACCTACGTCGTGTACTTCTTTATGCTGATTTCGTTCTACTGGGGGCTCCAAGTGTTCAAGAACATTGCCCACGTGACCGTCTCGGGCACTGTCGCCACGTTCTGGTACAACTCGGAGTCGGCAGGCGCCACGGGCTCGTCGCTCAAGCGCGCGACCACGACCTCTTTCGGCTCGATCTGCTTCGGCTCACTGCTCGTCGCGATCCTTCAGGCGCTGCGCGCGCTCGCAGAAAGCCAGCGCGAGGAAGGCAGCTTCCTCGGCTGCATCTGCGAGTGCATCCTGGGCTGCTTGCAGTCGCTCATGGAGTACTTCAACCGTTGGGCGTTCGTTTACGTTGGCATCTACGGGTATAAGTTCACGCAGGCCGGCAAGGCGGTGATCGAGCTATTCCACCAGCGTGGCTTCGACGCGATCATCAACGACGATCTCATTGGCAACGTGCTCAGCTTTGGCGCGCTCGGCGTTGGTACGTTTTCGATGTATCATTGTGGCTTCAGCGTGCGAATAAATCGTGCCATTCTCACGCGGTTTTCCACGTTGAATTTCGTTGAGTAGGCTTGGTGTGCGCTGGCATTGGCGGCATCATCGGCGAAGCGACGGACATTGTCACGTTCGACAACAGCACGAGTACGTACACCCTGCTGAGCACGAATCTTCACTGAGTATGTGAAAATCGTTCTAACAAACTGTGTGTGATGCTGCTGCTCCCTTCTGTAGTTGTCCTGGCAGTGTTGGGATTCGTCGTGGGCCTTGGCGTGGCGATCACTCCGCTCGCTGTGATTGACAGCTCCGTGGCGACCATTTTCGTCTGCTTCGCTGAGGTACGTCGTTGTATTCACCCCTTCCACCATGAAAGTGGTAATTTCGATGAAATGTACTCACTGAAATCATGCTCTGGCGTTTGTAGGACCCTGCTGCCTTCATGGAATCGCACCCTGAGCTCTACAACCCGCTCATCGCCGAGTGGCACAACCTCTACCCGGAGATCCTGGTGCAGGCAGGCTACTGGCACGCGTAAAGCAAGTGAAGCGGAGCCTAGTGGTGAAACTTGAGCATCGATGGCTGTAGTTGAGTCTCTGCATATATTTTTTCTTTCTGCAAATCAAATTAACCAGCTTCAGCCACGTTTTTTTACTGTAGCAGTGCACGCCTGCGCGCACACGCGATTGAGAATGTAATGAATGAACGAGATTGGTGTGCTGCACTTGGTTAATGCAACTGGTATCTCTCATGGGCTTGTGGGATTTCTGTTTCTCACACTGGCCATTATGGTCCAGCATGTCGCTTTGGAATCTGCCGAAGTTTGCAGGGTGTGACGTCGCGTTTTTGATGGGATTCGCTCACGAAGCGTTTTCTTTCCAGAACAAGCCAAGAAGCGGCATGAAAGGACGCGAAACGGAGGAAGTGAAGATTCCATATGCGTGCGCCTCTTTTGGGCCTCTCTCTCGCCATTATCATCCAACGCTTCATTATCTGTCCTCACTATCGCATCAACTCACGCGCTGCACGCACAACCAGCAGCGAGTCAGTATCCGTTCGTTCGTTTCCCATGCCGACATGGCGATCCGAGCTGCGGGTCGTCGTCACCCGCGCAGCAACGTTCTTCACACTCACAGCAGCAGCTACAATGACAGCCGTTGATGATGAGACAGGGACCGACGGCGGCATCGACGCAGCGACGGTCGTGCTCGAGATTTGCCGGTATGCGCTCATCCTCGTGCTCGTAACGCTCTCGGCCATCTTCTCGGGCCTCACGCTCGGGCTCATGTCGCTCGACCGTTTGGGACTCGAAGTGGTCATCGGCGCAGGTGAGCGAGACGGCGCGAGCGACGACGAGGTGGCCAAGGCCGAGGCCGCCAAGCGCATCCTGCCCGTGCGCGAGAACGGCAACACGCTGCTCTCGACGCTCGTGCTCGGCAACGTGTCGGTCAACTGCCTGCTCTCGATCCTTATGGCGGACCTCACGAGCGGCCTTGTGGGCTTTTTAGTATCCACGGTCGTCATCGTGATCTTCGGCGAGATCATCCCGCAGGCGCTCTGCTCGCGCCATGCGCTCGTGACCGGCTCCAAGCTCGTGCCGCTCGTCAAGGTGCTGCTCTTCATGTTCTACCCGGCGGCGAGACCCATTGGCATGACGCTCGACTACGCGCTCGGCGTAGACCTGGGCACGGTCTTCTCCAAACGCGAGCTCACAAAGCTCCTGGAGATCCACGTGCAGCAGGAAACGCTACATCCGGACGAGGGCCACATCGTGCGTGGCGCCATGGGCTACAAGCAGAAGCTTGTGAGACAGATCATGGTACCCGCCAGCCAGATCTACTCGCTTCCGATATCCTTCCCATACTGTGCTGACTATGTGTATATACGATGTGCATTGGCTGGGTATTATTGAGCTCTCAATGGTCTCCTTGACTGCTAGTGTGTGTGCGCCTGTTGTCCTTCGTTCCCACTCTGTACGCCAGCACAAAGCTGAGCATGGACGCGATCAAGCAGATTTACGCGAGCGGCTTTTCGCGCATCCCGGTCTTCGGCAAGGACACCAACGACGTGCTGGGCGTCGTGTTTGTCAAGGACCTCGTGTTCATCGACCCCAAGGAGAGCGTGCCGCTGCTCGAGTTCGCGCACGTCTTCGCGCGCGCAGCCCACCGCGTCTGGGCTGACTCGACGCTCGGCGAGATCCTCAGCGTTTTCAAAAAAGGAGGGCTCCACATGGCGCTCGTCTACGACGTCAACAACACTGGGCCGGTACGTACTATACTGTAAACCGAAGAGCTACGCAAGTTCAATTTGCCAAGTACTGAGTTTAGTTAATAATGAGTGGCTGTGGTTGACTTGCAAATTGACTGTGCCAGGGCGACCCGTTCTACGAGCTCAAAGGCATGGTGACGCTCGAGGACGTGGTGGAGGAGATTCTGCAGGACAAGATCGCCGACGGCACGGACTCGGCCGAGGCCCGCCGCGAGCGCAAGAGCTGCGCCGATCGGATTACTCTCGACTACGGTACAATTTTCGACTTCATGGCTGCATTCTCCTTATTAGGACTCCGGGTCTAACGCTCGGTCTCGTTGCTCTCTATCGTGTCTGTATGTAGTATGAGTACGACTGCAGGGTGGATTTGCACTATTGTCAGCGACCTTGTGACCATTAACTATTCTTATAGCAAAGTCAATGGTGAATAGCTCATCGTGTGTTCGATGCTAACCAATTTCCATGAGCAATGGCTTCGTCTTCTTCCGATTTCAACCGCAGCTCGCTATTGCTGCTTCTTACAGACGATGCATCGCTCAGCGCTCTCTTCCTGGAGCCGGAGCGCGTATGTGGTGCACTTCCAGCGCAAGAACGAGCGTAGCACGATAAACTGGACGCTCTTCATGTCCAGTTGCCGCTGCTTTCTCTCCAAGAGCTTTGTTTTATTTGCTAGCGCTCTCTGGAGCAGCTCGTGGATTTCGTTCGCGCTCTTGAGCGACCCGACCGCGTGCTCGAGGATCGCGATGTTCGAGTCGTTCACCTTGCGTCGTTTGTGGTCGCTTCCTTGTTCATGTGACTCGGTTGTTGTCACGTGCTCTCGTGGGTCACTGAGTTTAGACTCAACAACAGTAGCAGCAGCAGTTGGCGGTGATGATGATGACACTGAGGCAGCAAACGCAGTGATGGCAACCCGGCTTGACGAGAATTCGGTCTTCTCGTCCAGAGTCGATAGCTGAATTCCATGACTGGTTCTAGTCCTGGTCCTGGTAGTAGAGGTACTCTGAGCTCTTGGTGACGCCAAGACTAGTGATGCTGCATTGCTCGCACTGGTTTCAGTAGATGTACTGAACTGCACGGACTGCACGCTCGATGCTGCGTGCACGACTTCCACGACCCGCTTGCACGCTGCGTAGAACTCGTTGGTCGTGAACATTTGTGACGAGACCGACGACCGCAGCGTCTTGTAGGCGCGCGTGAAGCCGCAGGCCGCGTCGACGATCGCCTGATGGCTTGCGGCTTTGCGCTCAAGCTCCTTAACAAGTCGCTGATGGAGCGCCACGAGCTCCTTCATCTCGTTGCAGTGGGTCTGGAGGCGCACGAGCTGCTCCTTGCGGTCGCTGAACTCCTCGATCTTGCGGTCGATCGTGCGTCGCCAGCTCGCGATCTTGCTGTTGCTCTCGATCAAGTACTTCGTGAGGCTCTCACGACTGGAGCCCACGTCCTGTGGAGGCTCAGTTGCTGAGTCCCCATCACAGAACTTCTGCAGCAGCCGCACACAGTTGCTCAGCGCCACTGCGCTCACGGGTGACAGCGACGACCCAGAGGCCGAGAATGCTGGTGCATGTTTCTGCTGTTGTTGTAATGAGATCACTTGTGCCTCCAGTTTGTGAATCTTGCTCTCAAAGCGCCAGCTCGTAAAGACGCAGAGCTTTTGCAGTCGCTGGTAGCGCTTGTGGGCGTGAAGAGCTTGTAATTGCATAAGTCCCACGGTTTTCCTCAGCTTCTGGGCTTCAAGACGATGGCGAAGCGATTGCCACTTCCACTGGTGGCTCATGGCGTGCAGTTGCTCTTGTGAGTGGCTCGACATAGCTCGAACTTCTCTTTCCTCTTTCTGTGTGACTGCGACTGCCAAATACTTCCACTTCCAACGCTTCGCTTGCTTGGCGAAGGCGTCCTTGTCGTGTGTCTCGTGCATGCACTTTGTCACCATGCGCGTGTATGCGCGATGCTTGCGTGCGAGCTGCTGCTTGAGCAACGCCGCTGAGATGAGAAAGCGCCACTTGAGGTAAATGGTTGACAGGTGCTGAGCTTTGGCTGTGGTGCTCCTCTCGTCAGTGCTAGGACCCTCTTCTTTGATGACTGCGAGCTGGGAGCTGAGCGATGTCTCGTGAAGCAAAGATGTATCAGCTTGAAGTGCGAGGCTCGACGATGGGTGTTGCTGAAAATCTAGTGTCTGCAATGCGTGGACGAGTACAGGCTCTGCCAGCGTCAGAAAGTCTTCGTCGCTAGCACTTTCTTGAGCAAGCTTGACGAGCGCCGGGAACTGAGAACTCGCCGCCAGCTTCCTTATCGTTCGACACACTTCATGGTAGCGAGCACTGATTACAACAGTGCTCGCATCTCCTTGATCAGCGCTGTCTCGATGTAGCGTCAACGCGGAGCTTTCGACGCTCTCACGTACCGTCTGTGAGCTGCTGTTTGCAACAGCCACTGCCAATTGCCCGTTGAACTCTCTCCTGCCCTGTTGATCTTTCAAAGCTGTGCACTTGAGTTCTGCGCTCGCGAACTTCTGTCCCACGCGCTCCACGCGATTCGACAGCTGCATGAACGTGAACTCGAGCTGGCGCTGACTGGACAGCAGCATCTCCTGGAAGGCTCTGCGCTGCAGCAGCGGCCGTTCCTGCAGCGTCTGCACCAGGAACCCGAGCGTCTTCCGCTGTCGCTCCTCTGATCGCAGCTCGTGCTGAAGTCCGCGGTTGGCGTCTTTCAAGATGCTCACTTGGTTCTCCAGGTCTAGATTCGACTCGCGCAGCTGAGCGAGCTCTCCCGAGATCCTGTTCTTTGACTGCGCCAAGTCGGATTGCTGGTCGCTGTACTTTTGCTCTAGCTCAGCGATCTTGGCTTCGAACTTGGCTGTTAGACTCTCTCTCACACGCACCAGCTCATCTTTGGTTGTCTCCTCAGCAACAGCGATCTCTTTGCTGATCTTGACTTTGCTGACATTCTCAAGATCTTGCAGTTGGCGTCTGTGGTCAGCCGCCATGCCTTCAATTCGCTTTTGGAGGCTGTAGCGCTCCTCTGTAAAGCACTGTGCGTCCTCCTCGAGGCGCCTCACCTGTTCAGTCAGCGCGTTGTACTTGCTCATCCACATGAGAATCGTCGTTTTGGAGTCCGCAATCTCTTGATTGAGGCGTGCATTCGCATTCTGGAGCTCTTCAAACTGAAGCTGCTCGACGTGGTGCGACGTCTTGCACTTGTTGGTCTCCTGCTGGAGCTCCAACTGAGCGTGGACATGGTCTTCGAGCGTCTGGCGGTGAGCGTCTGTGTCTCTGAGCTCCTGTTCCAGCCGCGCGTTGGCGTCTTTTTGCTTCTTGAGCTTGGAATCTGCGTCGTCAAAGCGCTTCTTAAGTGACTCGGAGCGATTCTTCTCCGACTCAACCGCTTCTTTCAGCTCTTCGAATTCAGCAATTGCGGTCGTGAGACGCTCTTTCAGAATCACGCACTCTTCTTTCGCCTGCTCCAGCTCATCTTGATGCAAAAGACTGCGCTCACGCTCCACTTTCTGGAGACTCACGAGCAGCTTCTTGTCCTGCTTGAGCTCCGTGATCGCTACGCCGTGCTCACCGAGCTGCGCTTCTTTCTCTGTGAGCGTGCGCTGAAGCTCACTCGCTTGGGCCTCCAGAGCTGCTCGCTGCTGCTGGAAAATGTCGATTTGACTCTCGAGCGCTGGAATTTGTCCCTTCAGCGAGACAATTTCTTGGTTCTTCTCGTCCAACTGGGTCGCACTATCTGTCGTTCTGCTACTGGCGCGTTGTTGTTCTTGATTCTCACGTCGCAAGATCTCTACCGTGGACTGGAGTTCTCTAATTATCTGCTTGTTCTCCCTCTCACGCGTCTCACAATCGTCGACTTCACGCTGCAATCGACCGATCCTTTCCCGCAAGCCAGAGTTCATTTCGCTGAGCTTGTCGTACTCTTCAAGGGAGACCGAATGGCCCCTTGACGCTCTAAACGACAACCACTGCTTGTCCTTCGCGTCATTACTTACCAGCTCCAGCTCTAGCCGCTCGAGTTTTCGCGCCTGCTGCTTGTTTCGCTCATCCAACGCGTCCAGTTGGTCTCTCAGAAGTCGAATTTTGCGCTCCGATGCGCGCTGCTCCGACTCGCTTTGGCCCTGGAGCTCGTGCTTTTCGTGCGTCACGTCCAAGATCATCTGCCGGAGGTCTTCCTGTTGCTGCTTGGCCGACAGCAGCGCACTGGTGAGCGCCGAGTTCTCCCGCTTCAAGTGCAGCTGGTCCTTCTCAGCGCGCACGAGCGACTCTTCGTCGGCGGCGACCTGGGCGCGAAGCTGCTTCACCTCGGACTGGAGCGAGATCATGGGTCCCGAGGTGCGTTTGCATTGATCGCACGACATAATGGGGAGACGCCCGCCAATGGGCTGCGTACGTGAGAAGTCCTCGCGAGCAGCTTCCATACTCGCAGAGAAGAACGGTTGCCAATTTTCCTTCTCTTCACCGCGGCTCGAGTCGAACGTGATCCCTGACGCGTCACGCACGTCTCGGCTGCGGTCCACTGATGGTGCCGGTGTTGTTGAAGTGGACGTAGCTCTTCGCAGTGCGTCTTCGAGTCGCATGATGTAGTCGTGGAGGATGTTGAGGTTCGTGTCGTGGTGGGACGACAACTGGGATCGCAACAGATTGATCGCGTTCACAGGCTCATCATTGAACAGCGAAGACTCGAGCATTCGTGACGAAGACGCGTCTCTCAATATTGTGCTAATACCAGTAGAAGCAGCAGCGGTAGTGGGTCTCCTGGTCTTGAGCTCCTGGTTCTCGGCGCGCAAGCGCACGACCTCCTTCTTCTGCTCCTGGATCGTCTCCCACGCGAATTGCAGCGACGCGTCGTTGTTCTGCGTCGAGTCGTTCAGTCGCTGCGTGGCACGCGTATGTGCTACTTCCTGCAGGAAGTCAGTGCGCAGCATTAGCTGGAGCTCTTGGAGCTGCTGCTCGTCCCCCGCAGCGGCACACACGCGATGGCGTATCTAGTTCACACAGATTGTCAGAGTTTATGACAAGACACCCCAATCGAGAAAGGCGCGCTCATTACCACTTGTTCGTCTTGTTCGAACTGCGAGTGCAGCTGGCGCATGATCTCGACGGTGTCGACTTCGTCGAGGATCATCTCCTCCTTCTCGTTCATCTGGATTTCCATGAGACTCACGAGCAGCTCCTGTACCATGGCTTCGGCGACCAGCACCCGCGGCGGCTTCAGCATCCAGTCGTCTTCTTGCTCTTTGTTATAACGAGTGTCGTACTGATTCGTACCAGCCTATAAGGCACATACAACACATCATTATTAATATGCTCTATGCGTCAATCGCAAGCAATGCAACACTGTACCTCTTCGTCACTCAGTTGCTGCATGCGCTCTTCGCAGATGCGAATCACGACCTCGAAGAGGTCTTTGCTGTCACTCCGCTGCTCTGCTACTCGTTCATCGTACCTACTACGGCGGAAATCCTTGCGCCAATCCGTTGTTGATGTCGAATTCGCTCCTCGATGGCGTCTGCTCAGCTGCTGCTTGCGCGCGACAAAGTCGGTGATCTGAACGAGCAGCTGCATCATGATCTCCCGCTCGCGGGGCTCCATCTGCACGTGGCTGTCTGTGGAGCGCATGTGCGACTTGTCCATGCTGCGTCGATTCGTCGTAGTGACGTATGTAGGGTCGGCGTGGTGCACTTGCTGCTGTGGAAGTGAGTACGTCGCTTTGATGCGCGACGTGTTGACGTTCGCGCTGCTGCGGCTGCCGCTGAAGCTCGAGCCGGAGCTGCTCGGATCTCTGCTTCTGCTTCGCCGATCGTCACCAGTGCCTGCGTACGAGGCCGCAGCCCGCGCAGCGTACGCACTGGTGCTGCCGCTGGTTCGCTCCATGGAGCTCTTCGGTCTTACTTTGTCTTCTCTTTGGAACAGACGCCTTGCTTTCTTCTGGCGATCTTGAGCAGCCATTTTCAAAACAGGGTATACCATTAATTCGATTTGCACCTTGCTATAGGTTACAACAGCAGCATTTGCTCCACTAATGATATTGCAAGTTAACCCGGCACCGGTTTACGTGTTTTGCTTTGTTATGCAAACGAAACGATACTTCAACATTAGCGCAAGCAACGATGGCGAAGAGCTCCGACCCACGCACGAGAAGGCTCCATGGCGTGAGACCTTGCTCCCCTGCTGCAACAAAGCTCAGCCGTCAAGAGGCTAGTACAATCACCGGGGACTGGCAAGTGCGCAGTTGTGAGCAGTCTGTCCAGAACGGGCGTTGGGGCAGCGGAGATGACAGTAGCAACGATGGCGACATGTGGGCAAGCGTTGCACCATTCTCGCCGAGCAGTGGACGACTAATGCACAGTGGTGAGAGGAGAGCCACTGTGAATGATCGCGTTGGTACGGGCAGGAGAGGGCAACGCGATGGGGAGATTCACTGCACGACGTTGAATCGGCCGTTCAGTGTCTGCGCCGTGGGGGACGGCCATGGGACCCTGGCGTTCACAGACACGCATGTACGTAGATGCACGTCATAATGAATGCAACCATTGGCACTGATGTGCATCGTGTGCGAGCTGGTGCCACTATGTGTGCAGAACAACGTAGTCCGCTTCGTGGTTCGAAGGGACTCCCATCGAGGTCTCCTCCCACCTGCGCGTGTGGTGCAGACGCTGGCGAACACGGAGCTGCTGACGCCAAAAGGGATCTGCGCGTCCGAAGATGGCCGCTATTTGTTTGTGTGTGACACGGGCCACCACAAGATCAAGTTTGCGTCACTGCCAGCGAGCAGCGCATTGGCCAGTGCTGAAGAAATTCTTGCGGGTGTCGAGATGTTCCCATTCGCAGGCAACGGAAAGAAAAGTTGGCGCGACGGTCCCGTGCTCGAGTGCAGCTTCAATTCCCCAACGGACGTGTGCCAGCGAGTTGACGGGACGATCGTCGTCGCGGATACCGGCAACCACTGCATCCGCCAGATCCTGCGAACTGCGAAAGGCTCGCTGGTGACGCGCACAGTCGCCGGTGGATACGCGTCGTACCAGGTCCCTGGGCAAGAGCGCATTGCTGCGAACGTCAAGCATTTGGATGACTTCATGCGCTTTAGCAAGCGAAATGCGGGGTACCGTGATGGTTGTCGAGCTCTGTTTCGAAGCCCGTCTGGGATTGTCGAAGGACCCCATGGAGAGCTCCTGGTGGCCGACACGATGAACAACTGCATTCGCGGACTGCTGCCGTCGAGTGACGGGAAGCTGCCATGGGAAACCAAGACTGTCTGTGGTGTCGTGGAAGGCGGCTACACGAATGGCAGCTGTGAGATTGCCGCGTTCAGTCAGCCCATGAGCCTTTGCTTGGGGCCACATGGGACGTTCTTCGTGTCGGATCGCGGCAATCGCTGCATCCGACAGGTTGGCGGCTGTCACGCACAGCTCAGCGGCAGCAAGATCGACTGTTTATCGTACAGCTGGGTGCGCACGATCGAGATTGGCGTCGTCCCGCAGAGCATCTTCGAGGCGTCAGTGGTAAACATGGGCGAGTGTGCAGTCGACCAACTCGGATACCCACTCGGCGTGCTCTTTCTAGATGATGTGAAGACTGGGAACATCCGGAGCTCGCGCTTTTGCAGTGAAGGAGCGACGCTCGTAGTCTGCGACGGTGGCAACAACGTGATCGAGTTCCTGTCGTTCGATGTCAACGTCAATGGGGCGATTCGAGCCAATCAGTCAGCCTTCAGTCCACAAAGGCCAGACTCAACACTGTCATCTCCCCGACATTATCAATCTGACGCTACCAACTCTCCACTGGAGAAAATGCGACCAGCACGGCGACGACCAATTAGAGGGCTCAGCTCACAGAGGTATACAGCTTACGTATGTGACTGCTGTGTTGGGTGTCTTGTTGGTGTGCTTTTCGCTAACCATGCCGTGTTTGTGGTCATGCAAAAGTGTGACAGATACAAAGAAATATGACGCGAAAGAAGAAGACTGCAGCAGTAACCAGCGCTCTGAGGAGCAGTGCGAATGCACCTGCGGAAACTCCAGTGCTCTAAACAAGGTATGAAATGGATACAAACCTTTAGTCTTCTATGAGTTCGCTCTCTCAATTACCAATCCTTGTTCACGATCACCAGCTTCGTGCTGCAAACGCGGCGCTGCAGAGTGAGAACACTCGTCTTAAAGAGCTCTTGCACCAAACTTTCGAGGAGGTATAGCTGCGCTGTGAAGGTTGCATAAATTCTTTCACCTGCGCTGGCTAACTCATGGTGTTACTTTGCGTGACGACAACTCAGATTGAGTATGTGAACGGAGTCTTTGAGCACAAGAGTCTACAGTCGCGTGCGAGTCGCACCATCCGCAGCGGCAAGCCGGCGCAGCGCTGAGTACCAACTGTGATAGTGCGTGTGTGTGGCTCACAACAACAGATTACAGTCAAGATTTGATGCGCTTGAGCTCTATTAAGCTGCAGTCGTTATACTCCCGAGTCGGACCAATTGTCTTTGCAAAGGTGACGCAAAACGGTGCTGTTGTGTTTTTCTTACAGTCGGTTGACTCGCTCCGTCTTCTTGGCTTCCTCAAGGATGCGGATCTGCGGCACCACCTCGCTTGGGTTCACGAGCAGCTTCTCCCCCGAGCGGATCGCAGCCGCGATGTTGTTGTAGTACACTTCGTACGTACCCGTCTTGCTTGGGATGACCTGTGTGACTCCACCGTCGGCGCTCGTAAACGTGCCGTACGTAGACTCTGGCTCGCAGCCGAAGCCGCTGTCGCCTGGGCGCTTCCCTTCACGAAGCTGTGGCTCCTGGATGTCTTCGCCGTATTTCTCAAACTTGCCCTTGGACCCTTCAATGATGTACTTCGGTCCAAGGTCCTTCACCATCATGCCCGCCGTGAGAATCACTTGCAGTTGCGGGTGCTTGCTGTACTTGAACTCGAGGCGGAAGTAGTCATCGTTCTCGGCACCTTCACGCTGAATCTGCACATCTGCATCAACAGCATCTGGCTCACCGAAAAGCTGCAGCGCCTGGTCGACCAGGTGGGCTCCCAAATCATACAGGTTGCCGCCGCCGAGCTCGGCCTTTTCCTTCCAGTACCCCTTCAGCTTTGGGCGGTAGCGGTCAAAGTGCGACTCGAATTTAACGATCTCGCCAAATGCTCCAGCGTCGATCAGGGATCGCACAGTCAAGAAGTCGCTGTCCCAGCGGCGGTTCTGGAAGACGGCAAAGATCACGCCGTGATGCTTCGCAAGATCGACGAGCTCCTGCGCGTCCTTTGCCGTGATCACCAAAGGCTTGTCGACCACGACATGCTTCTTGGCGAGAATGGCTTGCTTCGCCTGCTCAAAGTGCACGTGCGTCGGCGTGGAGATAACGATGAGCTCCACGGGGGCCGCGAGCAGCTCGTCCATTGAGCGCACGATTTGCGGCGTCGGCTGCAGCACGGAGCTCTTGGACGTCGAGCGCTCGAGCACGTGTGTGATCGCGAACTTGCCCGAGCTCTGCAGCAGCGGCGCGTGGAAGACGCTCGAGCCCGTGCCGAAGCCGATGAGCCCGACGTTGATGAGCGCTTGTGGAGCAGTAGTGGTCGCCATGGTCTACGGGTCTTTGCTGGGTGCTGGCTTGAGGTCAAAGCGAGGAGTGCGCGCTTGGTAGCAGATTGCGGAATGACACACTTTGTTGGGTTGCGGCGAGTCAACCAAGCAGATCGACCAACACTCGAGTGCAACTCAGCCGCAAAAGCAGTTTGATACGCAAATATGCACTTTCAAAACAAGATCGACACAATACTATACAACAGATATGTGTCGTCACTTGAGCTTCTTCTTTGCTAGATTTGCATATGATGAGTCTGATTTGCTGAGTCCACTCTCTAACAAAGCACACGCAATAGCAATGTGGTGATGAGTGCAGTCTTGTAAATCAATTCCGAGGATGAACTGCTGCATCACGAGTATTACGACAATTTTGATCATCTTGGTTTTGTATGCCAAACCTATCATACGTATACAAAATATAAGTATAAAATCGACTTTTTATGCCAAAAGATAAAACAGAAGTGACCCCAAAATTTGTGTCCACAAGCATTTTTGTGTGACGCTCACACACACAAAAGACCATCATTCCGCCAATTCAATTGTGTGTGAGTTCCGCACGCTCGTAACAAACGCCACCAAATAACAGCACCACCCACGCGCGCCACACTTGCATTGCCATTCGCCGCCCCATGGCGCGCAAGAAGGGGAAGAAGAAAGGTGCGTGTCCGCCTTATAGCAGAACCGTTGTCGATATGACTCACGTCCACGCTCACTCTCTGCTGTCGTCGCTGTTGCAGATTCGAATACAGCAGCGCATGACGCGGCCACGAGCAAACCCGCGGCGTTCCACTCATCGCTCTTCGACGCCGCGACGCTGCAGCAGGCGCTAGAGATGCAGACGCAGGAGCTCGAGGTGTTGCAGGCGATCTATGACCACGACTTGGAACTCAAGTCGTCCACGCCCGTGTACAACTACATCTTTACGATCCGGCTCTTCTGCGAGTCCTTTGGCGCCGGTGTGGCGGCGGCCGCGGCGACGGCCGAGGTGCTCGTGCACATTGACTTCGGACGTGCGTATCCGCTCAAGCAGGCTGCGAACATCGCGGTGGAGGCAAAGCACGGGCTTTCTGACGAAGAGACGAAGAAGCTCGAGAAGGAGCTGGAGAAGCTCGCCGAGGAGAAAATCGGCGACGTCATGACCTACGACCTCGTGTCTCACGCGACGGACTTCATCCAGGAGCACCTGAAGGACCAGTCGTCGTTCTTCGACCAGATGATGCAGCGTCAGCAAGATCGCGACATCGAGAAGAAGCTCGCGGAGGACAAGCTGCACCAGCTGGAAGAGGAGGAGGCGCTCGCAAAGAACCAGGAGATCCTGGCGATCATTGACGCCGAGCGCAAGCGCAAGCAGGAAAAGATGAAGAAGCGCAACAACGCCCGACGCCGCAGACGGCACCGGTCGAGTATCGACATGGTGGACGAATACGGCGACAGTGGGGATGAGTTCGACGGCAGTGAGAGCGAGTTCGACAACAGCAGCGAGCGCGTGTCAACGATTCTGGAGCGCAATCGGTCCCATGGCAACGATGACGACCACTTGGATGACGGCGACAACGGCGAGGTGAGCAGCGACGCTGATGATTCGTCGGCTGAGGAGACAGATTCGTTGCTAGACGCCGAGCACATACACTCGCGCTACCACGGTGATTTCAAGGAGCTTGGGCTGCTCGGTCGTGGTGGTGGAGGCGAAGTGGTGAAAGTGCGGAACCGGTTGGATCGTCAGTTGTACGCTGTGAAGAAAGTGAAACTTGACCCTGAGGACCCGACCATGAAGAAGAAGATTCTGCGCGAGGTGAAAACGATTTCGAGGATGCAGCATCGGCACATTGTGCGCTACTTCCAAGCGTGGATTGAAGGCGAGAGCGGCGGTTTCAGTGCTGATGAGTTGAGCGACGAAGATGGCTTTGATGACTGTGATGAGGATGACGATTGCAGCGACGACGATGGAGAGGGCGACGACGAGGATGACGAACCAGTTTCGCTGGAGTCTTCAGACACGCGTGAAGGACTCGGATTGGAGCTGGAGACGAGCGCCACTGATGACGATGATGACTGGCTCGGCACGATGAATCCCCCGAGCCTTGGACTGTGGTCAACATCCAAGCATGACAGTCGACGAAGCTCGAAACCGTATCGCATGAGTCTCAATTCTGCGTCGATCCACGACGACGGGTTCGACTGGGAGGGTCTCGAAGAAGCTCCGATTGACGAAGACTTTGAAGACTCAAGCGATGGTGAGGAGGGTTATCTAAGGCGGAAAGCTGTGCCTGCAAAGAGTCCACGCCAGAAGGAGAAGCGTAAGAGCGAGAAGTTGTACATTCAGATGGAGTACTGTGAGGGGAAGGCGCTGCGCGAGGTTATCGACAAAGGCTCGCTGTGGACGGAACCAGACAAGATCTGGACACTTTTCCGTCAGATTCTCGAAGCCATCGTGTACATCCATCGCCAGGGGATCATCCATCGCGACATTAAGCCACCAAATATCTTCCTGGATGCCGAAGGGACCGTGAAACTAGGTGATTTTGGGCTCGCAGTTCGCCCACCAAGGATTCTCGACGACGAGATTGGAGACGAACCCGCAAACGGCGACGACAGCACTCGCGGTAGTGGTGGTAATGGCGGCATTAACAACCCGAATGGTACTTTCCTTTCCGAGTCAACAGGCTCGTCGGCCGCAGAGCTGTACGGCAAGCTCAAGATCGAGAACCTAGAGAGCACGCGCGTGACGCCACTTTCTCGCGCCCACCCTCAAGAGTACACGAGTTTCATGTCAGCGTCCGAGATGGAGAACTCTAACATCACCACTGGTGTCGGCACAGCTTTTTATCGAGCACCCGAGCAGGAGAAAGAAGGACAGCGGTACAACCAGAAAGCAGATATGTTCTCCTTGGGCATTCTATTCTTTGAGATGTGGTCCCCGCCATTCACAACGCTCATGGAACGTGCTCAGGCGCTGACAGGGCTTCGAGAGAGACATGCACTCCCACCAGAGTTCAGCGCGCCGGACTCTGTGAAAGAGATTGTCCTGTGGCTCTGCAACCCGAACCCAGCGCAGCGCCCGAATGCCGCTGAGTTATTGTCTAGTTCGCTCTTGCCGCCAAAGATGGAAGTCGAAGGAACGTACCTGAAAGAGGCGCTGGAGATTCTTGCAAACCCCGAGGGCAAGTTCTTCGGACAGCTCATCGACGCGCTGCTCACGCAAGACCCCGTGAACCACATCGACTACACGTACGACCATTTGGAGTCTGTGAAGATGCGCAGTTACATGATCGAGCTCCGCGCCAAGACGTACGTGAAGAACGTACTACAGGTGGGGTTGAGCTGTTGGACATGTGACACTGTTTGTCATGATATTCTGATGTTTGTATGTGTGTTGATTGCATGTTTTGCAGAAAGTGTTTGAGCGCCATGGCGCCGTGGAGCACACGACCCCATTGCTGATGCCGAGAGCGCAAGAGCAAAACTACACCGGCATTCCGCTGACGACTCCGCAGAGCGCGTGTGGACTGCTCGACGGAGCCGGCGTCTCCGTGTCGCTCCCATTTGATCTCACGGAGCGTCTCGCTCGTTTCGTTGCGCGCCACAATATCACGCGACTGAAATGCTACCAGTTTGACCGCGTGTACCGGAAGAACATTGTTGGAGGCCACCCTCGTGAGCTGATGGAGTCGGATTTCGATATCATTTGGGACGACCGTGGTCCGTCCAGATTTCTCGAGCTCGAAGGACTGGAAGTGGTTGCTGAGGTGATCGAAGCGCTTGCGTCGTCGCTCGGATCGTACTACCTCAGGCTCAACGATGCTCGCATCTCACGAGGCGTACTGGAGCTCTGTGGTGTCCCACAGAGTGCTCGACGCGAGACTTTGAAGCTCTTTGCGAATGAGGTCTCGCTTCGAGTCCATGCAGGCGTGTCATCGACGATCCCCCTCAACATGAAGCCTGGCCGCGCAAAGTTCATCACCAGGAAGCTGAAGGAGCACGGTGCTACCCAGGAGTCGATCGATGCGCTGAAACCATTCTTCCTGCTGCCTGAAGACTGTGCGACGTCGCTGGAGATCATTGAGCACGAGACTCAGAAGCTGTTCGCGCGAAAGCTGGCGCTGAGCAAGGCAAACCTTGAGAAAGGAGGTGCGAGTGGGACTGGATCAGTGATCGCGACGGAGAGGAAGCAGTCGCAGCGGCGAGAAACGCTCTTGCGCCGCGTGCTCAAGGAATGTACGGAAGGCATCACAGCGCTACGCCACTTGCTGGAAGGGATGGAGTTTCTTCGCATGTCTGGACACGTGTGTACCAGAATTGATATTGGTCTGAGTCCACGTCCTGAGCGGTACGCCTTTGGATTCATTTTCCAAGCTGTGCTCATGGGCATCGGTGGTGCGCCTTCTGTCGTGCCAGCTACAAAGGCAACTACGACGACGCAGGTTATCGCGGAAGGAGGGCGGTACGACACGCTGATCACACGCTTTAAGCTGCCGGCAGCGTACGTGAAGGCGTCGTCTGTGGCTGCAATGGGCGTGCGGTTCTCGGTCGACAAGATCGTTTCGTGCGCTGTTGCGTCGATCACACCAGCGGCGATGGAGCCGAAATCAACGTGCACAGAGATCATTGGCGGCGCGCGTAAGATTCTGGTGTGTACAGCCGGGAAAGCGACGGACACGGTGCTGCTGCGCATGCAAATCGCTCTGATGCTATGGGGTCACGGCATTGGCGCTGATTACCTACACCCTGACCCGATGCATCTGGAAGATCTCGAGGACTACTGCATTCAGCAGGGCATCAACTGGATGGTAATCGTGCAGAAACACATGATGCGTGAGAAGAAGCAAGTCAAGGTGCGCTCGGTGAAGAACCCTTCAGAAGCTGACGTTGTCGTGAGCAGCTCCTCGCTCGTCGATGCAATGGTCGAGCTGCTCGCCAGCACGAAAAGCAGCTTCAGTGACTCTGGTAATGGTCGAAACATGCATGGCCATCATGACGGGGATGGTGCTGGCGGAGCACACCAGCGAGGCGGACGCGAAGGCTCGGGTGGTGCGGACTTCCAACCAATCTTTGACGTGAAGATCGTCGACGGCAAGCACCACGTGAGGGACGGCAAGAACAAGAACAGCTCTTTGGACAGCCATAAGACCACGCGTCGCGTGTCGAAGTGGATCACGTCAAGCTTCTCTTCACGCGGTGAGGAGACGATGAAGGTCCTATCGGTGGATCTGCCGTTCGCGATCGTGCGAGAACTCTCGTCTGCATTGATGGAGCATGGCGCAGATGGCCTCGATAGTGTCGGTACAAACAACCCACGATACCGAAAACAGCTTCGCTACACGACAGACGAGCTGCTCGCGCTCACACCCAGCGGCGGACGCGAGCGGTACGTGCTGCTGCATAGCTCCGTGGACGACCGCTACGACCTCATGTCCCTGGCGCAGTCTTCAAAATCTGGCCGGAAACACCACGTCGCACTGAAGCGGAGCCCGTGATCATCACTTGTGGACACCAGGTAGTCTCCATGTATCAAACGAACAAGACGGAAAATGAACGTAACAGCTTTGTGTTCACTTCATACATTGTTCTGTACCGGTTGTTCTCCCACTTTGCGACTCGCTCGACACTGAAGGCGTCGAAGGTCGCGTGATATGGTGATCTCCTAGTTTGCCCTTGTAAAATTCAAACTCTATGCAGCCGTTACTGCGTCAAGGTCACTCGTCTATGGCTCCTCGACGTCCAGGCCCATACTGCGGAACCTGTGATTCAATCACACACACATAAGCAAGTCACACGTTAGATAATTACCTCATGATCAACACCCAATAGAAGGTTCGTGCTTACGTCTTGGCCTGCTTGGCGTAGATCGCCTCGACCTTCTGGCGGAGCTCGTCATTCTCCTGGACCGCCTTTTGCAGCGCGACCGTGAAGATCTCCTGGGTCACGCCGTGAGTCTTCATCAGCGCATTCGAGAGCTGCTCGACGTGCTCCAGGTACAGGTGCTGGAACTCCTCCATGGCCTGCTTGGCGTCCGTGATGCCCTCCGACTTGGCGTGCGCGAGCATGTCGCGCAGTGCCGTCTCCATGCCGTTCACAAGCGACGAGAAGATCTCGAGCGTCAGTTCAGCGGTCAAGTGGTCGGGGATCTCCACTGGCTCGGGCGCTGGGAACACGCTGTTTGGCGTCATGCGGACGGTTCACAAGAATGCAGTCAGACAAACAGCACCGTCATCGTCATCGATTATAATGCACGTATATAAGCGGACACTCACCCCTGCATCAGCTGCTGCAGCTCCTGCTGAAGCGCGAGGATCTCCGCGTCGTTCGCAAACTTGTCGAACGCGACCTCGAGGCTCTTACGGCTCCACTGGCGCTTCGCGACCACCTACAGCACATTCAGAACACGTAACAACACCTTAGTGAAGGTACGATCCACAATCCAAGAGGCTCCAATTTTAAAACGCACCTCCTGCTCGAGCGCTTCCATCATCTGGAAGAGCTGCTGCATGAGCGCCTGCTTGAACTGCGCGTCGTCGAGTTCGATGTTGTTCGCCTGCATGTACGTGCGCATGGCGTTCTCGATCTCAGGGATTTGTTTCTGCGTCATTCACCGATAGTACACATCACGCGTAAGTCGACTTGTTCGCAACCATAGAATAATAATAAACCACAACGTCCTCATCCACTCACAAACAACTCGTGGACGTTGGCGATGAGCTCCTTGAAGAACTTGGCGACGTCCTGCTGCGGGATCTCTTCGAAGGCCACCGGGTACTTCTTGTTCGACGACGCCGACGACGCGTCCCACCACATCTTGCCGACGCCGACGACCGCACCGACGATCGCGACACCGGCGACGATGCCCGTGACATCGTTCGCGTAGTGCGTTGGCGTCGCGAAGGTCTGCTGCAACTGGCGCGACGGGGTGGTGGCGGCGAGCGACGACGCGCCAAGGCTGGCAGCCTGCGCCTCGAGTGCGGCGGCGGCAGTAGCGGCACTGCGGGCGTTGAAACGCAGAGCGCTCTGCTGCGTCGCGCGGCGGGTGATCGCTCCGAGGACCATTGTGATTGCTTGCGGCAGCGACGACGTGCTGGGCGTGCTTGAACAGGATCGAGGCCGTGAAAATGCTTGTGCCAGTCAAAGCGCTTGCACCCTAAAAGAGCAACAAATTGTTGCAGAATGAGGGCAATTTGATGGCTGCGTATTTGATGGCATATCTATGCTCAATCGTGCAAACTAGAAAAGATGATCTATGATAATTGAAAATAAGATTTACTTTGAAGAGTGCCCGACACTATTGTGAGAAGATGTGAAACATGCCAGCAAAAATCGGATAAAATACAGAGCCAACTCGATCAATGCCGTGATGAGAATGCTGACAATGAAGAAAGCTGGACGCGAAAGAAATCCGCGGCGATGGCTCTTGTATCTCTTCCATCCCACATCGCACATCGTTCTTCTCGAAATCCACAGACGAAATCTCCAGAACCACGGAAGAATGCAACGCCATCACTTGATAGAATGTAGATGGCTCCACCGCAAGAGTCCCACGGAAATCAATCTATCACGCAAAAAGTATCTTTCTAGGTTCGTGTCCAGCCAACCAGACAAGAATTGACGCGCCTCTAACATGGACGGATTCAAGTAGAAGCGTAGCGATTTGCCATCTACGTATGCACCCAATGAAGGATACGCCACTTGGATATTTCATCGCACACGTGGATCCGCTGGACGATGGCACTCCACTCGGCCTCTGCCAGAGCCAGCGGCAATTGAGAAGTGAGCTCAGAAAGCGACCACACACCATCGCATCGAGCAAGTGTAGAAGTGGCCAAGCGAACCCACTTTGTTCTGGACTCGGATCTGACAAGCGCGCTGGCGTTATTGGAGACCCGCCCAGTCACTAATAACAGCCAGCTAGTGTTTCTCAGGAGCAAAATCTCGCTGTCAAGTTCTCTGAGACCAGCAACATGGGTGCGACAACTGGATCTCTGCAGCTTCAACATTCAACTGATGAATAAAACTGGCACGACAACCAGCAGGTTTGCAAATTTACTGATGAATTCTCGTCCACGAATGGATTTCTCTCCTGATATCTGCTCTGTTCGGCTCGCTTCGCCTTCATTCCACCCATGTTACTCACGCTTTGCTTGCAAATGCGCCGCCCTCATCAACCGATTTCTACCGGACCCACAAATAAGAGATTACTCACGCGGCCGCTGCGCGCTTCTCTCCACAAGAGGGAATCATCACTCGCGAACAACAAACCGCATCAATGAACGTGGCCAACGACGACCTCAGACAGTTTCGTATTATTACACACAGAGATGATTGGCGTAAAAATACACGCGAGTTGACAGGCATCTTTACAGTCCAAAGTTTCACTAAAATTTGTTTTCCTGTGGCCTGTCGATCGGTAGAGTGTGGCCGGCGACTCGCACGCCGCAACAGCTCACGTACGCAAACGAGTTCTCACCAAACGCACTCACTCTCTTCCCGTCTGAGACCGTCGATCCAACCGGCTCGCGTGCGTGCATCGCATGCAAGCGAGCAGATCAATTGATACGGAGTCGAAATCCAAAGCTCCAGGATCACGATCACAAACCTCGCTGTGTTCACCGCCAGCTGGTGCCCCAAACATGACGTTTCTGCTCACAGTAGCGCTGGCCGCTTGAACGTTCATGCCAGCACTCCTCACATACACACAACCAACAACCGATGCAAGTCGGGTCGCGCGCCGCTTTGAACACCATCGAAATGCAACTTTTGGCGAAACGTAAGCGCAAAACGTCAAGATTCGGGAGGTGGACGCTCTCCGAGTTGACAGATCGGCCACGGCTGCAGCTTCGCGGAATGCGCCGCAGACTCGGGAGTCCGGATTCCTCTGCAAGGATCTCCCTTTTTCCGTTCGTGGTAAGCAGCTGCTTTTGAAGCAGCGAGTTGTGTATCCATAATTACTATCACAGAGCGCTTAGGCAGTGCAGCTGGCAGTGGAGAAGTTGCCCACACAAGTGGCAGAACGCCACTCAGAGCGAGATCTTCGCAGCAACAGACTGCTCCAAACGACACCCGCTCTCCGGTTGAACCAGCGAACAAACCGGAGCCCGACCTCCAGCACTACGCATGCAGGCGCCGTGCGTTTTCCTGCGTGCCAAGTGCTGCTGCGCTAGAAATGGAAATGCTCAGCTGTGCCAATGAGATCATTAATGCACACCACCAACATCCATCCATCCATCCATCGGTTCATTTGTTCTGTGGGACTGCTTGATTGAAAGAAGGCTCGAAAAACGCGGTTGTGGGACGCCAAAAAGTATCCTTTTGTGACGAGGACTGACTGTGGTTTTCTTCGAAGCTCGAAAATGAACTGGCTCTCGGGTACCGTAAAGTGGCTCAGACAGTCAGTTGTTAGTCAGACTTTGGACCACTGCTGCTGCTTGCTTGCATTTTGAGCGCCGCCAGCACCAAATTTTGCGCCCCAGCGCCATACTCAACAATGCGGCTCTCACGATGGCATCTGCCTTGGTGTTGGGCTCTGGATCTATCGATCTCTCGCCCTGCTCGATTGCTTCTCGGCCTTTCCTAGACCTGCCCTTCCCCTTTTTATTCGCTTTTTGGCTCAGGGTTGCTATCGTAACTCTGTAGAGTGAAGACGAGCTGCTGAACTGTACTCTTGTAAACCAGCTGGTTTTCACTGCGACGTCCTTCTTTTTTTGCACTTGGCATTTGTATGCCGCGCGAGTATCCGGGCCTTCGCGTCAGCGCGCCAGCTGTAAAAGCATAACCACACGGCATTATTGTACGGTGCTCACTTGCACTTGTTTGTAGTATATCTGGCGGCTGGTGCAATCGACCGCCTGCTGTCAGCCAAACAGAGCGATTGAACTGCGCGAGCGTGGGCCTGTTTCACAAGGATTGCGAAGGCGCGCGCTGCCCCAGTCATTACATAATTCAATTTGCGCGCTCGCTGCAATTCGACCCGCCTTCGAGAACAGGAACTCGACCATCGTGTGCAAGCAGTGCTCATTACGACGACGACCAACAGACAGGTAGCGAGAGAAACAAACGCCACAACGACGTCGCCTAACACCCACAGAAGATCCACCAGCAACATGTCGACCGGTCTCCACTCGGCGAGAGAAGAACTCGGACTGCCGAACGTGGCCCCGCACATGGGCGCGCCTTCCAACTACCTTAACCTCGGCGGCCAGCACGACGGCAGCGGGCACCACTCGCTCCAGAAGCCGCTCGCGCTTAGCCCGCGCACCTTTGGCATGGACGACCTGCGCGACTTCTGCGGTCCGCTCGGCACGTTCAAGACGGGCTTGACGCCGCGCGTGTTCAGCACGGGCCTCACGCCTCGCACGGGCTTCACGCCGCGCTTCACGACCGGTTTCACGCCGCGCATCAACGTCACGGGCCTCGGCCAGAACCAGCAGCAGAACGACACGAACGCGTTCTTCAGCCGCAACACGGGCTACTCGCCGCGCGCCTCGGATGCGCCACAGAGCCAGAAGATCTCGCCCACGGGCTTCACGCCAAAGGACGTCTCGGGCATGAAAGCGCCGATGCGCTACCCTGGTGCGTTCAGTGTCGGCAGCAACAGTCCGCAGAAGATGAACCTGGGCCAGTCGCAGCACACCCAGCAGATGCACCACTCGCAGATGCACCAGTATGGCCATCACTCGAACCACCACGAGTCGATGGCACAGAACGAGATGGCGATGAACATGTCGATGTACGAGTACATGGGCCGCCCCACCATCCACCAGCCACAGCAGCAGCACCACATCCAGGACTACCGCACGTCTTCGTCCAAGGTCTCCCCAGTCTCGGAGAAGGAGTCGGACCAAGATGACCTCGACGAGCGCCGTCGCATGAAGAACCGCGAGCGCGTGCGCAAGTGCCGCAAGCGCAAGCAAGACCGCCTCAACTTCTTGGAAGATCGCACTGCGGAGCTTGAGAAGGAGAACCACCAGCTGAAGAACAAGATGGCGAGAAAGATGGTCGGCGGCAGCTCGGAGCCACTGAGCGAGGCACAGCTCAAGGAGCTGCGCAAGAAGCAGAACACGACGATCGCGTCCTACATCCGCGCGTACAACGAGGTCGAGGCGGGTGTCTTCGACGCCACTGCGCGCAACATCTGGACCGACAACGCCGAGATCGTGTACGGCAACAACGGCAGTACCATCTACGGCGTCGACATGATCGTCGGCAACAAGCGCGCCAGCAGCTCCGTCTTCTCCATGTATAAGATCAAGCAGTACAACATCCAGTGGAAGCCGAACACGACCGACAAGTGCGCCGTGCACTGGGAGGTGGACGTCGTGCTTCGCGCTGAAGCACCTCGCACCATCCCACTAACGGCGCCGTTCGCCGATCTGAGCTCTCACTTCGGCCCAAACGAGGTGCTGTCGTTCCGCATGACGTCGCACCTGACCTTCGACGAGGGCAAGATCGTGGAGGAGATCCGCCAGTTGAACCTCTCTCCGATCTCCGAGGCCATCTTTGCCAAGTACGCGCAGGACCCCAAGAAGGCGTCCGAAGTGCTGCGATGCCTTCTCGTGGCCGCGTAAAGCCCCACTACAATCCAACAGATAGAACCACCCAACCCAGCCATGCCCGGCACCACCAAGTTATTAATACGAGTCACCCGCCCATAGCACCAGGAAAGGAGGCCAGCATCTCATCGTGCAGCTAGCTCCTTGTTGATTATACTCGATGTAAAATAATGTTCACACACTTTTGATTGATCCACCACCAATAAATTCGTATAAGGCTTTCTTCTTCTTGCTCTGCTGACTCTTTTCGCCATCGGCATTCACGGCACGGATAGAGAGGAGCCTGTCAGACAGTCTTCCGTCATCCATTCAGTGGCTGCCAGCAGCGCGAAAGAAATCACAGAAGCAATCACGAGCCGGGGTCATGATGCTCGACAGATCGGCAGATGATGCACCACCGTGCATTCCTTCTGTCCTTCCTTCCTTTCAGGGCACACACGCGTCTTTGGTCGAAAGTGGGCTCTTATATTAATGGTATGGATCTATTGTGAAGCGCTTCACGCGGACTCGCCTCGACAAAACAACTGCTTTCGCGTGCGGCTGTGTCATCTTCTTCTCTTCGTCGTCGTCGTCGTACTGGTAATTGAAAGAAAAAATAAGCAAATGCGAGGCTTGCGCTCTACAGTCTTCGCGCGACGTCTGCAAAGCGCAATGGCGAGATCGGAAGGAAAGCGAGAGCGAGAAGACACGGTTAGTCTGAGCAGCTCCATGGCGACGACAAGACTGAGCACAAACACACACACACGCACCAGCGAAGACCGTCTCGAGCGTCTGGATGTTGTTCGCCTCCAGGATCTCCTTTGGGATATCGCACATCTCGTTCAGTTGCTGTCGAAATCACACACACAACCAGTCACACAGAAGAGAAGAGGCGTTTGTTAGACAAGACACAACAGCAATAGGCAGAACGCGTGTGTGGGAAGATTACGTCGTAGCAAAAAGCCACACGCGTACGCATCAGGAGGACGACGACGCAAAACGCACCTCAATCTCCGCGAACGAGCCGATGTACTTGGTCTCCTCGGGTGATTGGAGGAAGACCTGCGGGTAGTTGGCGCGGATCTGACTCTTCTCAAAGTAAAAGTCACGTAGCTCCTTGTTCTCGTCGAGGCTGCAGTCGATCTCCTTGAACTCGATGCGCTTGCCGCGCAGGAGCTGCAGGAGCTGCGTCATCTGGTTCTTCTGATCCGCGAGCGACACGACCGATGAGGTCAGCACCACGCAGATCGTCTGCAAAGGCAGGCAACGGACGCAGGCAGTCGCATGGAAGCATGAAAGAAAAGAACGCTTTTTAGTATCACGGCCGTTGCGAGGCGTAGAGACGTTGGCGCGCGTCACGTGGGCGGTGGCGACACAAGAGGCCGTGCGCTCGTGTATATGGAGAAGCACTACTTACCGTCTTTGGGGCGCTCATACTTCTGTCGAGTTGCGTGCTCTTGCTCTTGCTGCTCAGCTTGGATGCGTGTGCTTCAAAAGCTTTGGCTTTCTGGGTTGTGTTGTTTGTGTGGGCGGGCTGTCTCGTGGCCAATGTTCAAATAAGCGCCCAGAATTAACGAAGTCATGCCCAAAAATAATATCTTCGGTCATAGACCATGGGATCTATGGATAAAACCCAAAATGTCCATCATCGCAAATGAACGCAGTTGTGTCAAATATAATGGCTCAGGAACAATTTTGGGCTGTGATTTTCTCAGTGGTTGGCCAAAATTTACATGATTCCAAAATGCATAGTGAATGCAAGCTGTTTTGCGCCCATGTAATTTTGGGCTTCCCTTCGCATAATGACATTTTAAATCGGATATTTAACCGACTGAGACGCTTTTTAATTTTCTTGTTAAAACCGAAAGAAAGTGAGGTCTGCGTGCAGGCGCATGAGCACGACGAAGAGAAACACACGCCTGCTTCCTACATCCACCACGGCGGCGCGGCGGCGCTCGATCCGCTGCAGCAGGACCAGCTCGACCTCGAAGAAGAAGAAGAGAAGCAGTGGCTCGATGCCAACTTCCTCACGGGCAACTCGCAGGTACGTGTGACGACAGGCAAGCTGCGCTTCTACCGCCTCGACCTGCTATCTGCCAGCAGCTGCCGCATGAGCGCAACACGCTGCTCTGCATCGTGACGGTGCCGTCGCACATGTCGCCAGTGGAACTCCTAGAGTTCCTCGCGAGCTTCCGCAACGACATCTCGTCGATGCGCGTGCTGCAAGACCCTGACCGGAGCAACTGCATGACGCTGCTCCAGTTTGCGAACCAAGAGCGCACAGACCAGTTCTTCATGGTACGTCCTTGCTCTTGCTGTGTTTGTCGTTCTTGTGTGTGTCGCTTGTTTTGCGATGAGTGAGCACTAACCGATCGTGCCGCGTGAACCAGTGTTACCATCTCGTATAGAACAACAACGCGGGGTCTTTCTGGCACTGGCGGCGAGCAGCGCAGGATCATGAATGAAACCTGTTCGAGAAAGTGCACTGCGTTTTGCGCTTTTGAACCCGTTTCAGAGACTAGCGAGAGCGCACACGCAGGTCAGCAGTAGCGGCTCATTTTACAAAACCCTGGAGCCACCAAGCGAACGCGAGCGAGAACATGAGTCACCACCTCGCGCCACTCACCAGCTTCCTCGGGACCGCTGTCCGCCACCTCGCCCGTTACCTCTCAACTGCTGTTTGCTACCTCGTAAGCGCTGTCCGCCGTCTTAGGACCGCTGTTCGGTACCTCGTGGACCCTGCCCACCTCGCACCACTCGCTCGGTACTTCGTGAACGCTGTCCGCGACGACCTTCGCGATGTCTTCGTGGACAACCGCGTGGTGGCGTTCCTGGCGAATGCCGTGGCTGCGCTACTGACGTGCGCATTTGTGACCGCATGTCTCGTCATCGATGGCATCGAGGGGTCAACTCCAGACGCCACCACGAAGACCACGACCAAGATTTGTCAAATTCCCGACGCTGTCGTCAAATGCGCTGAGTTTCCAAGTCAGTACGCGTCGTCACTGTTCAGCACAGATCAAGAAGAGTACCGAGCAGCACAAGACCAGCACTGCACCTTCGACGACGAAGTGCCCCCAGAGAAGCGGCTGCCGAGCCTAGGCGACCTCGCGTACCAGACTGTCAACATCTCGTTTACTGTGAAGATGTTGACGCAGTGCGACAAGATGGCGAGCATCTTTACGAACGACGACGAGTGCACGTCGGTCGCCAGGATTCTGAGCGCCGTGCACGCCCTCGACGCGCGTCTCTGCTTCCGCGCGTGGCTCGTGCCGTACGCGCGCCTGCTGCTCCAGCACTTCGACGCTGACGAGACACGCACGTTCGCGTACATTGTGGCGAACCCGCACCTCTTTGCAAGTCTGCGAGCGAAGGACGAGCAAGAGCTCTGGTGCTGGACCAGGGCCTGCGCCGGCTGCAACAAGCCGCGCCATAAGTTCGACCAGCATGACGAAGAGATCCGCGCGACGTACATGTACGTCTGAGCAACTGCGAGATCCACATTCTGCTTTGCCGTCAGTCAGTACGAGCAGAGAGCCAAACAAGCGAATAACAACACAAGACGAGCTGGTGTTATTCATGTGAGTGGTGTGTATTGGTTGTTGCTACTTCTGGCAAGCAGCCTATCCAGTCGTATGACTCCTACTGCTACTGCTGCTGCTACTGACTGGCCAGCGCTGCACTCCATCGATCGCGTCGCTTAGTGGAACTCGTGCTCGTTGGTCCAGGCGTCCTCAACCGGCTCGCGCGCGTAATAATCATAGAGGCTGTCGGCGTCGAGGCCGAGCATCGGCTGCTCCTTGTGGATGGCCATGGCCTCGACGAAGAGCTTGACGAGGCTGATGTTCGTGAGCAGTGGGATGGAGAAATCCACGGCTGTCCGGCGAATGAGGTAGTTGTTCTTGATCTGCTTGCTCTCGCTGTTCGGCAGGTTCACGACCAGGTCGATCTTGCCGTCCTTGAGGTACTTGAGCACGTTCGCGTCGCTCTCGTCGTCTAGCGGGAAGTCGAGCTTCGTGGACGGGATGTCGTACTTCTTCAGGAACGCGTGCGTCTTGTCGGTCGTGTACAAGTTGTAGCCGAGCTCGTGCATCTTATACGCCGCGTGCACAAAGTCCTCAGTGAAGCCGTCCTGCATGGAGAGCAGGATGTTCTTCTCTGGCAGCTTAAAGTTGGAGGAGATGAGGGCCTTGAGGAACGCCTCGTGGTGGTTCTTGCCAAAGCACGCGACCTCACCCGTGGACGCCATCTCGACGCCCAGCAGCGGGTCGGCGCCGCCCAGGCGCGTGTACGAGAACATGGGCGACTTGATGCCCACGAAGTCCTGCGGCCGCTGCGGTCCGTAGAGCTCCGGCAGGTTGTCGTGCTCCGTCGACTCGCCGACCATCACCTTGGTCGCCGCGCGGATGAAGTCCGAGCCCGTGGTCTTGGACACGAACGGGAACGACCGCGACGCGCGCAGATTGCACTCAATGATGCTCACGTCGGCGCCCTTAGCCAGGAACTGCGCGTTGAACGGACCCGAGATGTTGAGTGCCTTGGCCACCTTCTCGGCGCACTTGCGGATCTGGTTCTGGTAGAACGCGCTGGCCTCAACCGGCGGCAGAATGAGCGTCGCGTCGCCCGAATGCACGCCGGCGTTCTCCACATGCTCCGAGATCGCGGCCGCAATCACAACACCGTCCTTGGCCACGGCGTCCAGCTCGAGCTCCTTGGCGCCCTCGACGAACTTGGTGATCACCACCGGGTGCTCCGGGGACACGTCCACGGCCTCGCCCAGCACGCGCTCGAGGTCGTCGCCGTTGTACACGACGTTCATGGCCGCGCCACTGAGCACGTACGACGGGCGCACGAGGCACGGGTAGCCCACGCGCGAGGCGAACTCGCGGGCCGCGCTCATGCTCGTGAGCTCCTTCCACTCAGGCTGGCGCACGCCGGCCTCGTCCATGAGCTTGGAGAACTTGAAGCGGTCCTCGGCGCTGTCGATCATCAACGGGTGCGTGCCCAGGATCTTCACGCCGGCCTTGTGCAGCGGCAGCGCGAGGTTGTTCGGAATCTGGCCGCCCACGGACACCACGACACCACGCGGCGACTCGCGGTCGTACACGTCCATCACGCGTTCCTTCGAGAGCTCCTCAAAGTAGAGCTGGTCGCACTCGTCGTAGTCCGTGCTCACGGTCTCCGGGTTGTAGTTGACCATCACGGCGCGGTGGCCGAGCTTGCGCAGCGTGCGAATGCAGCTTACGGCGCACCAGTCGAACTCGACGCTGCTGCCAATGCGGTACGCGCCGCTGCCGAGCACCATCACGCCCTGGTTCGGGTCCTGCGCCGAAATGTCGTGCTCGTCGCCGTTGTACGTCATGTAGAGGTAGTTCGTCTGCGCTGGGTACTCGGCCGCGAGCGTGTCGATCTGCTTCACGCTCGGCTCGACGCCCACGCTCTTGCGCTTCGCGCGCACGGCGTCGTCCGTGCAGTTGAACATGCGCGCCAGCTGGCGGTCCGAGAAACCGAGCTTCTTGGCCTCGAGCAGCTCCTCGCGGCTCACGGCATCCACGGACTTGCCCTGCAAGTTCACATCGCAGTCGGCAATGCCCTGCAGGCGGCTGAGGAACCACGTGTCGATCTTGGTGATCTCGTGCACCTCGTCGATCGTGAGGATACCTTCGCGCAAGGCAGTGGCGATCTGGTAGATACGACGGTCCGTCGGCTTGCCGAGCGCCTTGATGAGCTCCTCCTTGTTGAGTTGCTGGAAGCGTGGCTCAAAGCCCTCGACTGACGGCTCGACCATGCGCAGCGCCTTCTGGATCGCCTCTTCAAAGTTGCGCGCGATGGACATCACTTCACCGACACTCTTCATGGACGAACCGATCTCCGTGCTCACGTGCTCGAACTTGGCCAGGTCCCAGCGCGGGATCTTGGCCACGCAGTAATCGAGCGACGGCTCAAAGCACGCGGTCGTGCTCTTCGTGACCGAGTTCTTGAGCTCCGGCAGGTTGATGCCGAGCGCGAGCTTGGCCGCGACGAACGCCAGCGGGTAGCCCGTGGCCTTGGACGCGAGCGCACTCGAGCGCGATAGACGCGCGTTCACCTCAATGATGCAGTACTCCTCCGACTCTGGGTTGAGCGCGTACTGGATGTTGCACTCGCCCACGATGCCGAGGTGGCGCACGACCTTGAGCGCTGTCTCGCGGAGCATGTGGTACTCGCTGTTCGAGAGCGTCTGCGACGGCGCAATGACGATCGAGTCGCCCGTGTGGATGCCCAGCGGGTCGAAGTTCTCCATGTTGCAGACCGTGAGGCAGTTGTTCGCCGCGTCACGCACGACCTCGTACTCGACCTCCTTCCAGCCCTTCATCGAGCGCTCGACGAGAATCTGCGGACTGCCAGCGAAGGCCTTCTTGGCCATCGAACGGAGCTCCTCTTCGTCTTCGCAGATGCCCGAGCCGAGACCACCAAGCGCAAACGCCGAACGGATCATGACTGGGAAACCAATGTCGTAGGCCGACTTGACGGCGTCCTCGATCGTGTTGACCGCGAAACTCTTCGCCACCTTCTCATCGATCTCCTTGAGCTTCATGTTGAACAGGTCGCGGTCCTCCGTCGCATTGATCACGTCGATCTGCGTGCCGAGCACCTGCACGCCGTACTTCTCGAGCACGCCGCGCTTGTGGAGCTCCACGCCGCAGTTGAGCGCCGTCTGGCCGCCCATGGAGATCAAGATCCCGTCCGGGCGCTCGCGCTTAATCACCATCTCGACAAAGTCCGGGTTCACCGGCAGGTAGTATACGTTACTGGCCTGCGCCTCGCTCGAGCGGTCGATGTTCGTCTGCACGGACGCGATGTTCGGGTTGATCAAGATCGTCTCAATGTCCTCCTCCTTGAGCGCCTTGATCGCCTGCGAGCCCGAGTAGTCGAACTCGCCGGCCTGGCCGATCGAGAGACCGCCCGAGCCAAGCACAAGCACCTTCTTCACCTGTGGGCGCTCAATAATCGGGCGCTGCACGAGGCTCGTGATCGGGCCCTTCTCCTTGGTGCGCACGGCGTCCAGGAAGATGTCGAAGAGGAACTCTGTGTCGGTCGGACCGCCCTTGTGCTCCGGGTGGAACTGCGCCGTGAAGTATGGCTTGGACTTGTGGATGATACCCTCATTCGAGCCGTCATTGCTATTCACGAAGAGCTCCTCCCACTCGCTTGGCAGCGTCTTGCCGTCCACAGCGTAGCCGTGGTTCTGCGCCGTAATGTAGCTCTGACCGGTCTTCAGGTTGTTCACCGGCTGGTTCTGGCCACGGTTGCCAAACGGCAGCTTGTACGTGTTCGCGCCGGCCGCGCGGCCGAGCAGCTGGTTGCCCAGGCAGATACCGAAGATCGGCTTGATGTTGTCGCCCTGGAGCTCCAGCGCGCGCTGCAGTTGCTTCGTCGTCTCCTCCATGATCGCCGGGTCACCAGGACCGTTACTGATGAAGAGACCGTCGTACCAGCCGACCTCCTTGGAGATGTCGTGGTTCCACGGCACGAGCTTCACCTCCGCACCGCGCGTCACGAGCGAGCGGATGATGTTGTACTTGATGCCGCAGTCGACCGCAAGGATCTTGAGCGGGTTGCCCTTGCCAAAGATGCGCACTTCCTTCGTCGACACCTGCGCCGCGAGGTTCTGCACGTTCGGGTCAATGAACGCAGGCGTGTCGCTGCCTTCAATGATGATACGTCCAGACATGGCGCCCTTCGAGCGGATCTTCTTGGTGATCGCGCGCGTGTCGAGACCGGCGATACCCGGGATGCCTTCGCGCTCGAGCCACTGCGAGAGCGACGACGCGGCGTTCCAGTGACTGTGGTGGTTCGAATAGTCCTGCACGATCATACCCGCAGCGTGGATGCGGTCCGACTCAATGAATTTGTTGAGCCCAAACTCGTCGAGCGTCTTCGTGCACGGGACACCGTAATTCCCGATCATCGGGAACGTCATGTTGAGGATCTGGCCCTTGAACGACGGGTCCGTGAGCGCCTCGGGGTAGCCGACCATGCCGGTCGTGAAGACCACTTCACCGGACGTGGACTTGTTGGCACCGAACGAGTAGCCGTGGAAGCGCGAGCCATCCTCGAACTCGAGCACGGCGGGCGTCGTGAACTTGGGTGCGTTGCGGCGGTCCACCTTGGTGCGCGCCGACACGAGCAGCTTGCTGCCGCTGGCCTTGTAGAGCGGCACACGCTTGTTGACCGAGCGCTGCAATCGGAGCATCCTTGTCTACGTACGTGCGTGCGTGTGTGTGTGCGCGCGGCGGCTGTGGAGGACGGTCTCGATGGAGAGAGGAGGGCGGTCGTGAGCTTGGCGTCGCCAGTTCCAAAGTGAAATCTTTCCTTTGCGCTACCAGCATTCGCGAGCAGCTCCGTGCTTCTTTTGCGTGGCTGGCGACATTTTAACACCAGAAACAAGCAAACCTCTGCAAGATATATCAATCACTCCCAAGCACCGTTTGCACAATACTACACATTAAATAGTGGCCCTTTGCATTCTTTACAAATTATAAGCTGCGGAATCTTTCAGCAGCAACTGTGCGCATAAGCTCAGTGTAATAAATCCACAGCTTTCACCTTTCGAAAGGGGATGGGCACTTCGCTCTTATTTTTTTCTTGTGGTGCGGAGGTCGTGCGGCAGCTTTTTGGGGAATTCTGAAGTTCGAGCCAGCGTGTGAAATGAAAAATGGCGGCGGGCATTCAGGAGAACACGAAAGCACACTTGACACCATTTTGGCATCGTCTTGATCGTCTTGATGCACAGCAAGTGGTGGCGGTGGTGGCAATACATTAGCAGCATGAGCGTTCTTCGACATTGCTCGTTGCATGTATTACCATGGGATTCTTGGAGCTCTTGGGTGATGGTATGAACTAGGAATGACAGGCGACGACACGTCAGGTGATCTCGTGACTGGCCCTTCTCTTGCCCAGTGGTGTGCCTTGCGTTTGGTGGATTTGCTGCTACCGTGTGCGCAAGTTGACTGGTGCGCACTGCAGGTGTCATGTGTTCCCATGAGCCAACTCAACTGATGAGCCGTCCAGCAGCTGGTGAGTAGAGAGGCTGTGCGCAGCCATCATGAGCCTACGGCCCCATGGATTTGCTGGGGGCTCTTTGGTAAAAGAACAGCCAGTCGAAAAAACTGGTGCGCGCGGGTGAATCACCGAGCGCGCGATGACAGTTCCATTGCAATCTGCACCTGGCCGGACCTCTGCGCCGTGTCCACATCCGCCAGGAGAATTTTATCATGGCCCGTCATGATCCGGACACTTAGGCGTAAATCAGACGTCCGTGCTGTCATGGCCAATCGTTTTGAGATCGGAGTTCCAGCGAGCTTATCAAGGCATCTGTTGCGCTCCACAGCCTATGAGTGCCTCCACTACAAGTCGCTAGCAACATGAAAGGAAATTCATTACTATGATTACAAAGAGCTGCTGGTTGAGGCTTCGTACATGAGAATACAATACAATGCTATGCGAGCTGAGCCACATTGTGAGAAGCTTACACCATGAAGATGCCGTGCCCGCGTAGAAATATCATGCGGAACCACGCTTGGTAGGGGACAGCCGATGCGCCTTGGTGGATCTGGACGTTTTCGCCATTGCCCGTGTGGGCAGAGGTGCTCCAGTTCATATTGCCGTTCAGCAGTATGAACGAGTCAACCACACAGAACTGAACAAAGACAACAGAAACACGAAGACATGAAGAGGAGCAATGATGTTAGAAAGATAAACGATTCATGCAAACTTACTTTGTGGTGCATCAACGACATGATGTGGCGCACTGGGATCCCCGCGTATTGGAGATCCAACACGGTTGAGCTCGGTTGATGTGCACAACCTCAGTCGGTGATCACTTGAACGACTTTGTCGTGCGCATGGGCATACAGGAGGGCGTTGGTCAGCTGCTTGAGTTGCGCGAGCACTGCATCGCCTTGAGCTTGCGGAATTCGCGCACGACCTCGTCGATGCGGTCGTCGGAGCTCAGGATCACC
>JAADXK010000069.1:0-50430 GCA_023337805.1 Globisporangium barbulae | reverse complement strand
TTCATTATTGTTTCCATTCCTTCCCGTTTTATAGTGTACTGTGTATTTTACATGTCTTTCTGTATAATACCAGATTATATTACAAAAGGCGTAGAATTTATATTTAAAGTCTGAAAAGGCGCAGATTTTATATTTCCCCTTATTAGATTCAACACACATGGTTAATCTAATATGTATACCGTCTCGTGCCGGTTGATGAGCGTTGCACCCATTTTGCATGTGGGGCGTTCCATAGTTGTCATTTCTAAGCTGCGAAGCGTCGTCGGGCGTCATCTAAAAGTTTATAATATACTCACACATGGAGCTGCTCGACCCCATGACACCGTGAGCTCGCTCACTCGTTCGCTCGTGTCTCGACATCCGATGCACACACTCAAGGAAAGATGCAGAGCAACAAGATGAACGACATGCTGCTGACGGTGGACTCGGCGTGGCTCTGCGCAGCCGAGCTGGACGTCGAACGCGAGGAGTTGGAGCGCCGCGAAGCCATCGCGCGCCACCAGCGGCACCAGATCCGCGGCAAGTACAAGCTCAAGAGCACGAGCGCGCAGCTGGACCTCGAGCTCAGGAACTTCCAGCTCGAGCGAAGACAGAAGGCTGCTAAGGCGTATAGAGAGCAGTCGCTCGCACCGCCTCAGAGTCGAGTCAACAGGAACCAACTGGCGTCACCTCCAACAACAGCAGCAGCAGCAGCAAACGCTACCAAAGACAGTAGCACAGTCGCCAAGCAGAAGGTGAAGAAGAAAGCGAGCGTGTACGCGATGGAGAACGTTCGCCTTGCGATGCTTATGCGTGACAAGGCCCTGCAGGAGCGTATCAAAATGTGCGCTTGCATATTAGTCTACGGTTCTTGTTGGCTGTGATGCGTTCGTTCTGTGTGGCTAACACCATGTATGATGTTGCCAGAAAGAAGCGCCGCCCGCGCGTGGTCGACGACATGCTGGCGCTCGAGAAGCGCTACGCTGCTGTAAGCCCGCAATCCTAGCTCTATGGACGGTGTGAGCGTCAGCTGTGACTGTGACGTTTACTGGGTATGTTTGCGTAGAGTGCGAGGCGATTGCAGCACTGGTGGCGCTCGTGCCAGCGGCGGTGGTTCTGGAAATCGTTTTTCAAGAAAGTGCAGGCAAGTGTGCAGATCCAGCGCATGGCGCGTGGGATGCTCTGCCGCGGGTGGGTGCGCATGTGGCACGTCAACCGCACGTACCGCGCCACGCGTCTCCAAGCGGCGTTCCGAGGGTTTTACATGCGCACGAAAGTGATCACGACGTGGAAGCAGTGGGAGTTCGTCAACGCCACGAAGATCCAATCGATCGTGCGCAGCCACTTTGCGAGGAAGCGTTTTGCGCGTCACAAGTGCTTCGTCGCAGCGCTGCACATTCAAATGCTCTGGCGTGGGTATGCGTCTCGGAAGCAGTCGGACTTGCGCTGGCTGGCGGACAAGGCGGTAAATCTACAGCGACTCGTTCGAGGCGTGCGCGCCAGGAAGTTGGTTCGTAAGCGTCAGGTCGTGGTCCACTGTGCAGCAACACAGATCCAGCGCATGTTTCGTGGCATGCAGGCGCGCGCGGTCGTCAACATGCTGCTTCGCGACCGCGAGACGAGGAACCGGCAGGAGCTCATGCGCGTGCTTGAGGTTGAAGAAGAATGGCATCGCATTCAGCGAGATAAGGTGCAGAAGCGCTTGGACCGACTGCAGCTACACAGAGAGTATGTGTCAAATCGCTCTATCGTCAACGGCGATTGTCGAATGAATGTGCTGTTTGCTTGGCGATACTGATGACTATGTCTTCTTAAACAGAGTGTGTGAGCTGGAAGAGCAGTATTATCAGAATCACGAGCAGATCAGCGATGTAAGCGCCTCAGTCTGACCTACATCCTGGAACTCTGAGCCTAAGCTGTTTGTTCATCTCATGAACCTGACTGTATGCCTACTAGATGGAGAGCATTTACCTCGACATGCAGACCCAGCGGCTTCGCGTTTCGCCGCGAGCGATTGAACAGGGCTGGGTGGAGGAGATGGAGGAGAAGATGAAGCTGCAACGCGCAGCGATCACGCAACTGAAAATCAACACGATCTTCACCCTCGGGCTTGAGTTCAAGCAGAAGGAGCAGTCGCTCCTAGAATTCCAACAGCGCATTCGCGAGTTGGAGGAAAAGCGGCGCAAGGTGAGAGAAGATCACGTAAAATGGAGAAAAGGTGGTCATTGGTGAGCTTGGGATGGGGACTGATTCGAGAACTTGGTTGGATTTGCATATGCATGGTAGTTTGAAATCTGGCGCGACGACGAGTTTCTCGATTACTGGGAGGTACGAAGTTCTTAGCTGCTTGTTGGTCTGTATGATGTGGAACGTGGCACTAATCTCAACCTTGTGTTACATTCAAAATCTGTTCATGTGGTCGTCTCGTTTGCGCAGCGCGAGTGCCTCCATCAGTACAAGCTGAAAGTGGCGGAGAAACGAAGAAAAGTAGCTGAGCAACGGCGCAAGTGGGCGATTCAGCGCTTCCACAGCAACGGGAAGCCCGACCGGCGGTGGAAATGCGGCAAGTGGAGCGCCGAAGTGCTCGCGCAGGCAAAAAAAAAAGAGATTTTCTGCGTCGCGAATACCGAGTTGCTCGCAGACATCCAGAGCAAGTGGCGAAAGCACCTGGAAGGTGAGAAGCCAAAGAGCGACGACGTGGAGGACACGATTCGAGAGGTGGACGAACTAGCGAACCAGGTGGCGCTGGTTGCGACGCAGGCGCAGATCGAGCAAACGAAGGTGATCTTCGATCCAGTCTTCCAGGATATCGAGAAATCGTATCTGCAAGTGCAGAACCAGCAGCGCAGGCACGACAAGAAGCGACAAGCAATTAGAACGCGTGAGCTAAACCTGCGTGCGAAGGTGAACGAGAGTCTCAGTGACAAACATGCGAATGAGAGCCTGGAGCTTGTAAAGAAGGATGCAGGGAACGGTCAGAGCCGAGAGCAGCGGAAGCGTCAGCTGGTTCAGGCTGCAAAGATCCCGTGGCAGCTTCTCGATCAGTTGGCGGCCGAGAGAAGGAAGCTCGAAGAGGAGAAGGCCATGTTCAAAGTCTGGAGGAAATCCCACGTCGCCTTGAAGCAGCGTCGCTCAAGTGATAACGTGAAAGATAATGGCATCACGCTGTCATAAATACTGCGACGTTGATGATTTTGCGTGGGCTGTAGTGCGCTCCGCACTACGTGCTGCCTACACACCTTTGGTGGAGAATGGTTAAACGGCTGGCTGCGACTTGCGGCGCGCTTTCTTCGCCTCGTCCGTCTCGTCCTGATCAAAATCATCGTCGTACTCGTTCTCCTCGTCTTTTGCTGCAGTGGTGACAGTCGATTTTTGCTCGGGTGCTGCAGCTCGTGGTGTTGTCTTTGCCGTTGGCTTCGACTCCTGTTCCTGATTGCTGTGAGGCGTCGATGGCTTGACAGAAGTGTGGGGTGTTGCCGGCGATGGGGTAGCTTGTGCAGTTGAAGTCTGGTTCGGTATTGGCTGACTTTCAGGTTTTACGGATGCAACTTCCGGCTGCTTCGGAGTACTAGACGAATATGCAGTTGCGTCAGTAGCTGTCTTGGCTACTGGCGCTTCACTTTTCGCCTCTGACTTGGCTGGAGCTGTTTTTACAGGCTGCTCTTCATTGACATCTGAACGATTCGGACTCGAGCTCCCGTTCGTCTTTGCAGATGGAGTGCTTGGTCTCGATGCCGTCCTGGGTCTGCTCCCAGATTGCTTCACCTTTGCTATCCAGCTCTCGAGCTCTTTCATGAGCTCCTCGCTCTTCTCCAGCTTGTCCACCCCCTTTTCAGCTCCTATAGTGAGACGCACCAAATCCAAGCACTGTGTGAACAAGTTCACTTCAAACCGTATGATAAGCTGAGCAGTGGATTAAAAGCGTACCGAACGCGAGCGCATAGAGCTTCTTGAGATTCGCTGTTTCTGCTTCCGGCTTCCCTTTCTTCTTTTCGCCAGCGACCGACGTGATCTCAAGAAGCGACTGGTACTTCTCAATCTGCTCCTGCAGCTCGCTCAGCTCGTCTTCCTTCGAGTTCATCCGATCTGTTACCCACACTACCAAGCAAGACAAGATAGACCATGTGAATGTGCCATCATGCTTCAGCAATAGCATCATGAGGATAGACAACGTACCATAGCCATCCCGGATTCGCTCGATCTCTTGCTCCTTTTCGTTGTTCTCAGTGAAGAGCTGCTCTTCTTTCTGCCGCGCAGAATCGCGTTCTTCAGTGACGACCTGCAGCTGCAGTTGCATCTCCTCTTCTGTTTCTTCGAGCGATACGATCTTCTGGAGCAGCGACTGTCGCTCCTGTTCTGACTCCAAGAGCTTCGCCTCTGCTTCCTTTTGTTTGAGTTCGAGAGTCTGCACTTTCGTCTCCATCTTTTCGATTTCAGCCAGACAGCGCAGCTCCTTCGTCTGCGCTTCGAGCAGCAACTTCTCGTCTGCTTCGGCGTTCACTGCCGCGGCACTTGTCGCAGCTGAGGCAGCAGCAGCCAAGATATTCGCCTCGGCGTCTTTTAACTTCCTCTTCCAAGCCTCAGCCTCTTCGTGCATCGCCTTCAGCTGAGTTTCAAGTTCAGAGCTCGTGAATTTGAGCTTGGCTTCATTCACAGCCGCCAGCTCGATGCTCTTCTTCAGCTGCTTCTTCTCAGCTTGAAGCACCTCAATTGTCGCTTCGAATGCCTTCTGCTTCTGCTTTATGCTCTCCTCCAGCGCTTTCTCCTTCTCGCCCATGAGCACGCGATTCTGCTGCAATTGCGTGTGCAATTGGGCGCCAAAGGCCTCCTGCTCCTGTCGCATCTGCTCCGAAGTCTCGAGTTTCCGTCTGAACTCCTCCACCTGCACGTTCGCAGACATCAATTCTCCATACATGCTCGCGATCTTGGACTCCTGGTGACCTTCCTGTTGGTTGCGGTTCTGCAATTGGGACTGCAATGTACTGCAGAGCTTCTCGAGGTCGAGCTTCGACTGCTCGAGCGCCAACATCGTCTTCTTCTGTTCGGATTGCTGGAGTGTTAGCGTCTGGATCGTGTGGTTCTGCTCGCTGAGCCTCACTTCCAGCCCCTCATTCTTCTTCTTCACCTCGTCGATTGTCGCGACAGCCTGCTGAAGTTCTTTCTGAAGCTTCTCATTCTTCGTCTTCTCTTCGCTGAACTTCTTGACTTCCGACTGAAGCTCCTGTTGCAGCTGGGCTTGGGCTTGCTTCAGATCCTTCACCTCCTTCTCAAAAGCCCCACACTTTCTCTTCACAGCCACGAGTTCTTCCCCTAAGTTCGTTAGCTCTTCCTGTTTCTCTCGCTCGACGTCCTTCGCCTTCTCCCACGAGACCTTGGCGTCTTCCAAGAGTAATGACGCAGTCACAGACAGCTGCTGGAGCAAATCGATCGCATTCGCACCGAGCGCCTCCAGATTTTTCACGAGAGCGTCACCCTCGATCGCTTCTTGACCCAGCAGCTCGACCTGAAAAAGGGGCAGATCGTTCCACTCGACACACGTGATCTTAATGTATCGGCCGACAACGCCCACTTGCGACTGCTGCTGCTTGCTGCTGTCAAGGGTGATCGTCTTGATGGCCACAGCGCCTGAGTTCGCCTCAAAGTCGCCCAGCGAGTGCCAGTCTTTCCCATTCAGACTCGTCGTGACGCGGATCTTCTTCACCCAGCAATCTCGAAGCTTCTTCTCGTCTCCAGCCTTCGATTCATCCTTTGATGACTCTAGTGAAGAGGGATCAGGACTTTTAGCATCACTTCCTGCAGCAGTACGTGGCGTTGTTCCTGACTTTGCCTCAGACTCAGCGTTATTACTCGCTGGTGGTGCAGGAGTCGAAACTACGCTTATCGGTGTGGCCGGGCGGTGCTGAACAGCGTGCTCCATGGCAATCAGAGCAAAGTAGCTCAGGAACTTGAGCGTGTCGGTTGGCTCTTTGCCTGCCAGGATGTTGGACGCCGTCGCTGCGATGATCACACTCGGTTCGCCAGCTGCTGCTGACTCGCCTTCGTGTCGCTTCCTGTACGTCTCCTGAACAAAGTCGAGGATCTTGGTCAAGTAGTCGGCGCGCTCAGTCTTGGAGACCAACTGCGAGTAGTCCTTCTCGCTGGCACTGAAGAGCTGTGCGGCAAAGCCTGTGTTCTGGATGACCATGGAGATGACGTCATGGAGAAATCGCACGGGAGGTCTTGCAAAGAGCTTGGCTGGGATCACGGTCGTCTTCAGCAGGTCGATCCACGAGATAACGTTGCCCAGGATCTCGTGCGTCAACTCGTGCTCACCAGATACCTCAGCCAGTTTGTGTTTACTCAGCTCCTTCTGCAGGTCCTCGGTAGATTTCAACACAAAAGTGCTCACTACGCTCTCTGCTCCCGACTTGTTTCCTCCTTCAGTAGAGCCTTTCACACTGCTCGACGGATGTGGAACCCCAGTGGTGCCGTTGAAACAGCCGCCTTTGATACAAATCGAGTGGAAGAATCGTGGGAGCTCCAAGTCGACCAGCAGCGACGGCGTTTGGTCCTGTTCGTCTGGGATCCAGTACTGAGCACTGTTCATCCGCGTATTCTTGGCATCGGGCTTCTTAGAGGATACCACCAGACTCTCATTGTAGATCAGCTTGGATTCCATCCCCAAAGGTGCGACCTCACCTTTTGGCATGTACAGCGAAGTGCTGTCGTCTTGAGAGCTCGCATGGTTCCCGTCACCTTCCCAATACTTGCGCCACTTCTCTGAGACTGCGAGCACTTTCTGCTTGGTTTGCTGCCAAATGCCTTCGTTGTCGCTATGTGGACCAGCTAAAGTGTCTTTAGCTGCAGTCGGAGCTGAAGAAGAGCTGTCGATGTGCTGGTCGATGCACTTTGTAAACTGTGTGATGACGTCTGCAAAGTTGAACACCCGCTTCCGTTCGCTCTTCACAGATGCCACCAGACTCGCTCGCTGGGCCTGAACCATCGAGAGTGTGATCGAGAGCCCTTTCTCACGCTCCTCCAGGACCTGCTCGACTTCTTTCGCAGCATTCGCTGCAGGTTTCGTGGTCGTTGTTGTCGCTGAAGTCATTCCTGTTGATGCTGCAGAGCTCAGGGGCTTAGTCGCCGATGCCTTCAGCTTTGCGCGGTGCTCCTTGAATCGAATGATCTCGCTCGTCATATCGTTGATCAGCGCGTTGCTCTCGCACACAAGCTGGTGTTCCAGTGCAAGCAGCTGCGTGCTCTCTTGGTGAATGTTCTGCAGCTTGTTGCACAACTGACTCGCCGTCATGTGGAACGACGCTGCCGATGAATCGTCTCGTTTCATTGTATCACCGCCATTCTTGCTATCAAGAGAAATGCGCTTGCCCCATTGATCCACGTCCTTGTGGAGCGAGTCCTTGAACACCATGATGAGCGTTCGGTGGTCCTTGCTCTCGCTCTCCAGCGCCTTCATCTTGGCCGCTTTCTCGAGCCACCGCTCCTCTGTCGAGCTGCACCCTGTCGAGCCAATCACACCAGAGGGAGAGCGGTCCAGATCTCGCAAAGCCCGCAGCATGAGCTCAATGTCGCCCTTCTCCTCTAGCAGTTTCCACTTCCGAGTGCGCTCTTCCCTGATCTTCTGGTCGGCGAGCGCCTTCTCCTTGGCGAGCCGCTTGCGCTCGAGCTCGTGCTGCTTGGAGAGCTTGGCCTTGTCCTCCCAGGTCTGCAGGCGGATGCGGTCCATCTCTTGAATTTGCTTCTCATAGGCCTTGACGATCTCGTCTTTCTCCTTCGGGTCGAGGCCCAGTGTGATTTCGGTCTGCTCGGTCAGTTTCTTCTTTAAAGCCGCGATCTCCTCGTTCAGCTGGCTGATCTGACTCGACGCCTCGTTCTTCTTCGCGTTCACCTTGATGGACTTGGCGCGACTCGCGTACTTGAGAGTGCTCAGTGTCTCGGAGTAGTTGATGTTCGCGGGCGAGAGCGTCGCGAGCATCGAGCATAGGCTGTTGCCGCCCAGCGATTCTTGCAATACACGCGTCAGTTTCGAGTTTCGATAGGGGATGAACACCTTCTTGCCCATGCGCGAGGCCTCCACGAGCGCATTGATGACGTTCCCCAGCGCACTCAGGCTCTTGTTGATGTTCGCTCCCTCTTTCAGCCGATCGCCCTGGGCCCCGGTCGACGCCGCGCGCTCGGAACCGGCGAGGTCGACCAGGTTGATCTTGGCAAAAATGTTCTTGCTCTCGTCCGTCTGGTCCTTTTGGTGGATCTTGATCACGAAGATTGAGTGCGAGCGCGAGCTCTCCGAGTTCATCTGCGTGTACCCGACGGTCCGCGCCTGCGCGCCCTGGGCCATGAGCTCGATCACTTCCTCGCGGCTCTCGACCACCCGCTCCTGCAGATCTTTCACGTAGATGCCGAGTACCGAGTGCTCCTTGATCTCGAGCCCGCCCTTGTTCTTCTTGCCGTTGCCGCTCGAGTCGAGCAGGTCGTAGATGATCTCGTTGTAGATCTCGAAGAACGAGCACTCGACGAGGAAGAGCTTATGCGGATCCTGCGCTTTCTCGACCTGGATGCGCTCGAAGATTGATTTGTTCATGCGCGGTATGAGCCCCTCGAGCGTCTCGTTGCCACTCACGCCGCTCATGCTGAACGTCTTGCCGCTGCCCGTCTGGCCGTAGGCGAAAATGGTGCCATTGTAGCCACCAAAGGCGCGGTCCAGGATCGGCACGCCGATGTCCAGGAACACGCTCTCCTGTAAAGAGTCGCAGCCGTAGACAAAGTCGTAGCCGAACTGGTGCTTCTCCGACGGGTTCTCGAGGTTCGTGAGCACGGCGTTGCCGTTCTCGGCCGTGAAGCACGACACGGCCTGCTCGCGGATCTCGCGCTCGTTCATCGGCCGGCAGCGCACGGCCACGCGGATGTTCTCGGCCTCCTTCTCATCGGGCTTCATGGCTGTGTGTTGTGGGCTTACGAAAGTACAAAGCACACACTCGGGTCATCACCACACCGAAGCCCTGACGAATAGCAAGACAGCCAAGAGTCTCTTCACGATCACCTGCCTAGTGAACACAAGCGCGTCGATTCACGGTAGCAGATGCATGTGAACCGTTAACTATCGGCGCTTGGACCATGTCCAGAAACCGATTGTAACGGTTCGAACAGGGTCAGAATTAGCTTCTTGTGTGTGAGGTGCTTGGCCTGCAGAACGACTGACACGATGGGATCAATATCAAAAGCTGCGGATAGGAGGAGGCGATGGAGGTGCGCGACGCCGAGACGGGCGAGCTGCTCGTCCTGCGCACACCCGTGCCGCTCTCAACGTCACGATCGTCCACGAGACGCGCAGCTCATGATAGCGGCGTTCATGCAGAGACGCAGTCCAAGCGTAAGCTGGGCGACAACGTTGCGTGGCAGCACAAGCAGCTCGACCGCATCGAGGTACTACCGTTCCGTATGGATGTCTATGAAGGCGCTTGCGCTCGTCCACACACTCATCTCGCATGTCATCGTCGACCTTGTGTCAATTGCTTGCTTGTGCGTGGCAGTAGAAGGTCGACCAGCGCTTCCGCAACTCGATCGAGGGCGTGCGCCACGAGCTTCGGCGCCGCGACATCTCGGACATCGTCAAGCGGCAGCTCGAGACCGAACTGCTCGACCACATGAAGGTGCAGTACGCCGAGCAGGTGGAGCGCATGGTCGTGGAGGAGATGGAGCGCGAGCTCGCGCGCGAGGTGCATGTGCGGCTCGAGACGTCGGCGCTCGCCAGGCAGCGCCTGAGCAAGAGGCACGCGACCGAGCGCGCGTTCTACAAGCAGCAGGTCGAGCGTGTGCGCGACGAGTGCGAGATGAGCCTCACGGCCGCCATGGCGCAGCACAACTTCCTGCGCTGACGCGTCGTGAGCATACGCAGACTCAGACATCCCATTGCCGAGTTTCACTGCGGATGCGAACATGCTGTGCAGCAACTTCGAGGTGGATAACATTAGCGAGTGTCGAGTATAGTATCAAAATAGAGAATCTGTACTGGATGAAGTGACGAAACGGTGGGAGCGAACCTTTTCCCAGACCAGCACTGTGGGTAGAGCGAGCTACAGTACCGCCGTACCTGGGAGCTGAGCACGTTAATGGACACGTAGCATGGTGAGATACACCAGTACCAAGCTGTTTTGGATGCGACTGAAAGAATTCTGATGAAAGAAAGCGTGAGACTAGTAGCCAAGCGCTCCTTCAAAAAAATGGATTTGTACAGCGCTTGTGTGCTCACACTCGCTCACGAAAGCGAACGCTCAAGTGAATTAAATCCGTCAGACAAAACGCTGCATTACGAGGCGCTCAGCTTTGCTTTGTGACTTGTATGTGTGTGAATCAACCTCTGCAGCATTCGGCTGCGATCAAGAATCGCTTCCTCCTGTATCCCCCTCGATGCTGTCCACCACCAGCGCTTTTCGTCTCGAATTGTCATTTCCATTCGCTATCCCCCTCGATGCTGTCGTGTTGTCTCGTCTTTCGAAATCCCCTTTCAAATCCGATACAAAACAACCGATGGCTCCAAGCGCGCCAGTCAAATCCGAAAACAAAACGAAGAGCTCTAGCAAGAGCGCAAACGCTTGGCTGCGTCCGTCCGTCCGCCCGCGTCCATTCCGTCACTCGCGCTCCGACCGACGCCTCTCGAGCCTACTCCATAAAGAGGACAGTCCCATACACAAACACACAGTCGTAGCACAATGTCGACGGAGCTCGTGGCTGTGGAGAACGGCGCGTCGTCTGGCGGCGAGATGGTGCTGCTGGCGATGCTGCCGCACGACGACCAGGTGATGATGGTGCAGACGCCGGCGCTGCGCACGATCGGCGACCTCGAGAGCTTCATTAGGGAGGAGTACCGCCGCGTGTTCCCCAAGAAGACGTCTTTGCACGCGGACGCGCGCATCCAGAAGTGCATCTCGATGGACAAGGTGCTCAACCGCCGCAAGCACGACGGCGCTGGCAACCAGAAGCAGCAGCGCCATTGCTTTGTCGAGCTCGCCAAGAATGTGCAGGTGGGCAACGTGTTTGAGAACATGGAGCAGATCTACATCGTCATGGACGCCAACAGCAAGCAGCCACAGCCACAGCAGACTCAGCAGAACCAGCAGCAGCAGGGCAAGAAGAACAAGAACAAGCAGACCAACGGCCAGTCGCCGGCACAGTCCAAGCCAACGACGCCGACCGCGAATGCCCAGCAGAACAAGAGCAAGACCGCTGAGCCAGTCGCGAAGCCAACCACCACGACCGATGCGAAGCCAGCGGAGCAACCAAAGAAGAAGCAGGCCAAGGATGCGGCTGCCCCAGCTGCCGTCGCTGTTGCCATTCCAGTCGTTGCTTCCACCACTACGACCAGTACGCCACCAGCGAAGAAGGCGAAGGCTGCGACTCCAGTGCCTGTCGTTGCCGCTGAGAAGCCAAAGAAGGAGAAGGCCGTCAAGGCTCCAGCTGTCGTTGCCGCGCCAGTCGCTGCTGCTGTGAGTGAGAAGGCTCCGGAGGCTGAGAGCGCTGCTGCGCAGAAGAAGGCCGCGCGCACTCGCAAGGCGGTTGACGAGCCTGCGTCTGAGGAAGTTGAGGCTGCCGCTGCGACGCCAGTGGCTGCTCCGCCAGCGAAGAAGGCGAAGGTCACGCCTGCCGCGAAGGAGGCTAGCACGAAGAGCGAGACGACGACCAAGTCCCCAAAGACCACGATGAAGGCTGCCGAGGCGAAGAAGACCGCCACTGCTGCCAAGGCCGTGAAGGCTACGAAGGAGCCGAAGCAGCAGGAAGAAACCGAGACAGAGAGCGCCGAGACCTCGAACGCGGAAGACGTCCCGCCTGTTGTCGTCAAGGCTGCGCGCAAGACCAAGAAGAACGCGGCTGTTGCTGAGAGCACCGAGGCACCACCAGCGAAGCGCGCCAAGGTGGCGGAAGAGAAGCCTGTGAAGCTGACTGCCAAGGCGAAGAAAGAAGCGGCTGCTGCCGCTGCTGCTGCCAAGGACGCTCAGCCGTCTGAGAGGGCCGAGAAGCCTGTGAAGCTGACTCTGAAGGCCCGGAAAGAAGCCGCTGCTGCCGCCGCCGCGGCTGCCGCTGCTGAACCTGTTGCGGAGCCACAGGAGTCCTCTGAGGACGAAGCTTCTCCAGCTTCGTCGGTTGTCGCCGAGCCCAAGGCCGCGGCTGTGGGGGCCAAGCCAGTTCGTCGCACGTTTAAGGAGACGCTGGCCGCCGCACGAGAGCGCATCGAGGAGGAGAAGAAAAAGAAGCTTGGCAGCGGTACCGTGACGCCAACCAAGACGCCGGCTGCTGCTGTCAAGCCTGCCAAGGCGTCGCCTGTTGTCGCTGCCAAGTCTGTGACGACTGCTGTTAGCGAATCTACGGACGACGACTCGGACTTTGAGAAGGCCGCCCCAGCACCAGTCGTGAAGAAAGCGCCCGCGAAGGCCTCACCGAAGGCCAAGCCAGCGACCAAAGCCGTGGCGCCAGCTGCCAAGACGGACGCGACCACCGAGAGCGATTCCTCGGACGACGAAGAGCTCGACTACTCGCAGAGCCTGCTCGCGGACTTGACGGGCAAGTATTAGACGCTAGCGCATGTGCATATTCTCTTTTCGTGTGGTGTGGATGTTGTAAACTGGAAATCGCTAGTAATCCGCAGATGCTTACTTTCTTCAATCTGTGTGCTCTTGCTGTCTTGTCCATAGACTCGGTTAAGGAGTCTGAACCTGCTGCTCCTGTCATCTCGACGCCATCACGACCGTTGTTAGAGTCAGAGAAGAAGCCGCGCATCACAAAGAAAAAGACCACGAAGCTCAATTTACCTGCGGACGAAGACGAGCAGGTGGCCGAGAGCGCTAGTTCCCAGGACGAGCCTACGACAGACCTCTCCCAGGACTTCTTCCCAGAGCTCTCGCAAAAGTCCAGCAATTCCAACAGCGTGCTGCTCTCGTCGCTGTCCAAGAACCGATTCTCACTGGGTAATATCCCGGTCGCAAAGCTCAAAAAGTCGTCCAAGAACCCGTTTGCGACTTCGTCTTCATCGCCTGCTGCCACCTCCTTGACTTCTGCTTTTCCCGCAAAAGTGCAGGACAAGCAGCCAAAGAAGCGCGGTCGACCGCCAAAGGTCAAGCAGCAATAGAGTGAGCGCAGGGACACGAACTGAGGTAGGGTGGAAACGGCTGGCGAACAACTGCATGAGCCTTGAGCTGTTGCTGACTGTCACTCAGGTTGCTTTACAGGGTGGGCACTCAATTCGATCTTGTTTTTCTTCATGTTTCTATAATCAAAACTGTCATCGCGAAACAACCCAAGCGGCAAGAAGTCGTAAGCACTCGACGCACGTACCACTCAGTCACCGCGTGCTCAGGGCAAGATGCCGTTCGTCATACGCTGGAAGACGTCATACTGCCGGGTGCGATAGCTGTTGTGGCTGCGACGCACGAGCTGGAGCACGTGCTTGATCACCTGGCTCTGGTTCAGGTTGAGCTGGAAGAGCCGCTTCGTGGCGCTCAGGATGTCGCGCGGGTTCTGCGAAAGGAAGCACGGGCACGACGACTCCTGCGCCATGATCGCGATCATCATCAGCACCGTGTCCGCGTGTTGCTGCTCACACACAAAAACCAGAGTCAACAGAACGTTAGTCTTGGTATACCATCCACTAACACAGAGCCAGGAGCAGATTGAGAAAGACTTACCTGAAGCGCCAGGAAGCCCTGGATGAGGAAGATCACGTACGCTTTGAAGTACTCGGACTGCGTGCCGCCCATGGCCTCGACCATCTCGGCGGTCAGCTTGAACGGCGCGGTCTCAAGACTGAAGCGCCCTCCTGGTGCGATGCCCAGGATGAAGCCGTAGTCAATGTGCACGACGTGGCCATCGCTGTCGATCATGATATTACCGTTGTGTCGGTCCTTGATCTGTAGAAAGTAGCACGCAAGCGAGTACGCGGCCATGCTGCGCACAAAGTTCGTCATCGCAGCCTTGTATGTGGGCGATTCCACGTCACCGTACGTCTTCAGGAAGTGGTTCGATAGAGTTGTGTAGCCACGGCGCTTCTTGAGGCCATCGAGGGATGTGGCGTCTTTCACGTACTCGATCATTCCCGTCGACGCTGACGTCGCAATGATCCCGTACGGCAACAGACGCAGCGGCAGGTCGGCGCTCTGGAAGATGTCCTGGAACTGGCGGATGAGCTGCAGACAGAGCACTTCCTGGCGAAGGTCGTCGTTCGACTTGACAATGAAGGCAACACAGTCCCAGCCCTCGGACCGGCAGAGCTCCATGTGGCGAGATGACTGACGCAGCCGCTCCTTCTTCTCTTCGAAGCTCTCGCCGAAAGCGCTCTCCTTGGCGATGTGGCGTTGCTTTCGTTTGTCCAGCACATACTCGTGAATGATCTCCATCTGGTCTTTCAGCGTCGTCAGGTCTTCACGAATCTTGTCCAAGTCTTCAATATCATCACGCGAGAACACATGCTTCTCCATCACTTCCTCAACCGAATGAAACGCGCCGAGGGCTTCGTCAGGTTTGAACTTCCCCATGAACAACCCGTTCTGCGATGGTGACATGCTGGAATGCCGATCGTCCCCAGATTGGTTGGACGTGTCGGCCTGGTATGCTGAAGACGGACGGTCTTGACCGTTTGAGGTACTCGGGGATGACGGCAACGACATAGTCGCGATGCCAGCTTCATCATTGACACTTGCGGTATCAGGAGCATCCGATACACCTCGTGGACTGAAAGCCTTCGAGGACGACACATCAGCGCGAGAATCTGGACTGGAAGCCTTCTTGTTAATTAGATCGACGGGATTTCTCGCGTGTTTTGGCTTGATTGTGGTCGACTCGCTCCGGAGACGATACGTCGCGTTCTCACTCGCTGTGAATCCTGTCGGACTGCTTGCAGTACTTGGAGAAGCAGCAGAAGTCGGTGGCGATTGAGCGGACTCGATCGCTCCAGAGTCAATGAGTTCGCTACCAAGCCACAGCGCGTGGGCTTCGTCAAAGACAATCTCGTTCTGGGTCATCCACGACACGACGTCCTTGCCCGTGAACACACCTTCCGACTTTGGGGATTCCGCTAACATGCTGATCTCCAGGTTCTGCGCCATGCGGATGAGCTGATCCTTCGTGAACTTCTCGACCTCGTTGAACAACGGACTCGAGTTTCTCTGAGCGTACGTCTGCGCTTCCAGCATTTCACCTTCACTCACAGATCGCTTCTTCCGGCCGTTTAGCGTGTCCGAGCACACAGCGATGATCGAGTCGAGCGACTTGGACGTCGACGTCACCAGCGAGCCGGAGCGACGGCGACGGGACTTCGCAGGTTTCTTCTTAGTCGTCACTGCGACAAGTGCTGGAGGAGGGTTCGACGCAACGCGATCGCGTGCTTCTTCAAGTTCTTCTGCGTCCAGCTCCTCCTCGTCAATCATGTTGGCTCGACTGCCGTTCAGACTTACAATCGCGTGTTTGTCTTCGTCCGCCCGCGACGCAACTTCGGAGGAGAGCGTACCTTCGCTGAGGGTGTTGAGCTCGAGCGCTTGGCCAATGTCGCTGCTGGTAGCAAGCTCAATGGCGCTTTTCGAGGCTAGTGGGTCTGAAGCGGATTCCTTTCGGCTCTCGGGTATCTGCTCCATCACACCAGATTCGTAGTCGATGCTGATGGCGTAATCCTCCTGAGGCGCTCCTTGAGTACTCGCAGTCATCGTTCTCGCTCGTTGCATCCAGTTGCTCTTGCCAGCGAGGTACGTGAGCATCTCAACCTCGAAGAATACGAGCGTGGGCGCACGCGCGCGGGTCGTGAATACCGTTCCCTCGTTGCGAGCGATCGTGATGAATCGCTGGAGCGGGTCTTCGCACGAGCCGATGGGGCAAAAGGCTTCCTCGGGCAGCTCGAGTTTCTGGAGCTCAACCTTCAATGTGGCTTTGCGTTCCTCAGGCGGGCAGTGACGCAGACGCTCCGTCATATCACAGAGCTCTTCGACAAACTTGATCTGGGTACTAAACACGCGCCACTCGGCGCCATTCTCATCTGGGAGACGGCTGGGCGCCATGAGCTTGCTGCCCAGCAAGAACTCGGGCGGGATCGAGCACACAGTGATCGCCTCACAGATCTCACCAAGTGGACTCACACACGCCTTGTTGGACAGCGACGCACGGGCGAGCACGTGCAGTCTGTCAAAGAGGCACGTAATCATCTGCGCCTGGAACTCGGGGGCCGGTACGTCGCGGTCAACCTGGAATGTCCACTCTTGCTGCGAGATCTGCATCTCCAGGTTGATCATCATCAGCTTGCAGAGGCTGAACTTACGGAAGAGGTAGTCAGGGATGAGCAGCTCGGATTGGCCAAAGCCCCAGCCACAGCTGTCATCGATCGCGGCGCGCGTGAGCCAGTAGATCGCAGTCGCGAAGCGGATATGCAGCTGCGCAGCGTAGCAGATCACGCGGAAGAGCAGCGCCGCCTTGATGTTATTGCGCGACCAGTCGACCGTGAGCCACATCTGGAAGAGCTGCGGCAGGAAGAACTCAAAGTCCGGCAGGTTGAACGCCGCGAGCTCCAGGAGCTTGTTCACTACCTGTGCGTACGCCTCGTCGCATCCGTGGCGGTGCAGGTGCAGCACTTGAATGATGTCCGAGATGCCGAACGCGTTGTCGCTGAAGAGTTTGTGGAGCGCCTCCACTTCTTCCTCATCGGTCTTGGTCAGCACGGGCTTCTTGACGCCGTCACCGCCTTCCAGCTGCACAGTGTTGAGACGTTGCAGCAGCATACTGAGCCAGACCGTGAACCGCTGCACGCGGTAGCAGCCTGTGCACAGTCGCACGCCGTCGTTTATGTTGAAATGACGCAGCGTCGCAAAGCGCGAGCTGTGGTCCGAGCACACGGATCCACCGCAGTTGCGACAATGGTGCTGCCGCTTGGCGCTGTCGAACTTGAGGCCGCACGTCGGGTGGGAGCAGCTCGGCTGATTCTTAAACGCCGGGCGCGAGTGCTGTTTCTTGTCCACAAAGCCCAGACCACCGAGCGTGAGCAACATGATGTCCGGGTGCGTGACCACGTGAGCACGCCACTTGTCACTCGCTTCGGCGCCGCCCTTGAGCGCGCTGCGGATGTACGCAAGCCAGTTCTTCTTGTCCTCCTCCGAGTCCGCGTCCACGTTGAACACCGCGCCGGTCGTGAAGTAGAGCTTGAACGAGTTGCGGTACGTGTGCCAGAGTCCCTTGCCATCCCAGCTCTCGACCTTGTGAATCTCGGCGCTAAACGCTGCGTTGATGAGCGAGCTCGCTGTGTCGCGCGTCGTGAAGCGGCAGAAGTTCACACCCACGCACCGGCAGTAGAAGCGCTTCATGCGGTGGTACGTCAGCCCTTCGTCGCGCATGCTAAGGTAGCCCTTCATGCCGTAGCCGTCCACTTCCGCGCCGAGCGGGTTCGTGTCGCTCACCGACGATGACGCTGCTGTCGCATTGGTCTCCGAGGTTCGCTCCTGCGACGAGTTCCGTGACGACACGCGAGTGTCGCCCCCCTCGGCACTGTCGGACGCAGAGGACAGCGGCGCCCCGGCGTCTCCATTTCCTACGTCATCACCGTCGTTGCTCTCCCCTTCTTCCTCCACGACGGCGTCCACGACGATGTCCACGGCCTCATGAGCTTCTGTCACGAGATGCACCACGCCGCCACTGGTACCTTCGCTATCCCCACCGTCCGCAGTAGCAGCCGAGACGCGGCCGCCAGAGGACACGCGTGCCTCCGCGTCCTCGTGCGTGAGCGCACTGCCGCCGGCTGAGCTGCTGCTGGAGGGCGCCGCGAGCGTCGTCATCGCGCGCGATGGAGAGGAAGTGCGTAATGAGCGCGATGCGCGCTCTTCCGCTATGTTAACCGAAAACAGCCGGAACACAGTGCGGTTAGAAATCCGCGTGGGGTAATATCAGCTGACTACTTTGGTGTGGCGCACATTTTTTACGGATTGTGCTCTTGTTTATCCGACATAATTTGCCTGTTTGTCGTGTTTCGCCGCATTTTGACCGATCCTCATTTTTGTTGTTGAAGTGCGATATATTATCATTTTGTCCTACAAATAATAAGTTCAATACAGAATTAAATTTGACGAAATAGACGAGATTCAAGCCAAGTTCACAACGGGACCATCTGTGGGAGAGCGCAATAAAATCGAACCAGACGGCTGACTGACTGACTGTGTGCGTGAATTCATTACCACAGCAGAAGCGGCCGGAAGGAAGGGGGACCACGCATCTTCCGTTCTCTCTTCTCTATCACGCCCACCAGCCAGCCACCTGCTGCCTGTGAAAGGGGTGAACACCTCACTGTCTCTGTGTGCAACCAAACGGACAAGCGCGTTCACGATGACGACAGCGGCGACGTTGAAGAAGAAGCGGCGCAAGATGAAGCAGATGCAGGGGCTGCTGCTGCTCGCGCGCCCACAACACCAGAATCTGACGATGGCGGACGGGAAAGTGCTCTTTGGTGCGTTCAAAAAGGTGCTCGTGGTGCTCCAGCCGCAACAGCTGCAGCTCGCGTACTCGGCGCAGGTACGAACGAACGAATGATGGTCTCGTGTGACGAATAGCGTGCGTGCGTATAGTACGCGGTGACTAATGCGATCGTTACCTGCGTGTGTGTGATGATCATATGACAGGAGGACCAGGACATGACGCACATCCTCGGTCGCATCGATCTGCGTGGGGCTCAACTGGAGCAACTGCCTGACGGCTTCATCATCCACGAAAACGGCTCCGGCAAGGTATTGTGCGATGTCTCCATACATAAAGCGACTCTGGTGCCTTTACGTGCAATTACTGGCTTGTAGTGAGTGAGAGAGAGGCTAACACTGGTCGTGGGCTTTTAATGTCGATGTGTGTGGGCATCATGTAGAAATTCCGGCTCCAGGACCGCGACAAGGCGACCACGGACGCGTGGTTCTTCGGCGTCTACGCGGCGATCACCGAGTTCGCGCGGCTGCCGATCCCCGCGAGCGAGGACCACTCGCGCCGCTTCTCGGCCATACTGAGCGCGAGTCTGTTGGACGAAGTCACGCAGGAGCCGGTACGAAGCCAAGCGTGCTTGTGTGACTGACTGTTTCCTAGCTGTGTGATACTGACACAACATACCCGCGTGGTGTCGTTATGGAAACTGTTTAGGAATACGAGCTGTCGTGTCAGCTGTTCCTGCCTGTGCGTCCGCTGGAGAAGCCGAGCATCCGATGGAAAGTGTGGAAGACCTTTGCGCAGCTCCAGGCTTTCGACGAGTACGACATCAGTAAACACTAGCTCTGGGCTGTATTGATCTGTTGATGGCTGGTCATTACTACTGTGCTAATTTCCTACATCTCTTCTTATTTCATAGTGAGCTTCGCGCCTCGTACGGATCGTTCATGAAGAAGCTGCTGTTCCCGCGAGAGCGCAAGCGCGATTCTTTGTTCGGACTTCGCAAGAAGCACACACAGGAGCTCAAAGAGCAGCAGCTGGCGCTGTACATTGAAAAGGTATTAATACGCCATTCTGCGATTAAGCTCCTTGTTCGTGTGGCTCGAAATCTGAGCTGTGCGTTATTTTACTTATGTGTAGGTCTTTGAGGTCCCAGTAGCGTCGTCCGACATTTCCTTTCTCGACAAAGTCAGCCACTTCCTGGGCTTCGACTCGTTCTTCGAAATCAAGGTGCGGTGTCTTGATTCCTCTGTAGTAGCTAATATGAATCTGTTGGAATGGACAAGCTGACATTGGGTTTATTGCGATGTCCTTTGGTGCAGCAATTGCCGGTTGAAGAAGAGATTACTGACCAGACCGAGCCTGTTTCACAGTTCGTGGCTCCCATCAACCCAGAGAACGACGAGAACCAGCTGATTCATGACCGAGAAGCCACGCAGTCCTTCAGCGAACCAGTTTACTCTTTAGAGCGGAGAAATTCTTCGTCGAACGACCTCGAGGTTAGTTGAAGCCTGTGCACGCGACGAAGCCTCGTTGCTGATTAGTCTAAGCTAGCGTACTTACATTGCCAGTTTCGTTATTCTCAGAATCGCCACTCCAGTCTCCAGGCGGTCGACAATCTGCCACCGCTCTCGCGAAGCGGCAGCTCCCAGTTCGAAGACGTCGGCACTGAGTACGTGGAGATCGTCCCTGAAGTCGACCCAAAAGCTGCAAAGAGGCTTCACAAGAGCATTCTCCAGCGTGTTCGAGAGCTGGTCGCCAACGATGAAGACCGTGTGCGCGAGTTTCAAGACCAAACGAGGTACTTTGGACGCGATGAGATCTCGACGACCGAGTACTGCGCGTTCCTCCTCGGTGCGTTTGGCTCGAAGGAGTGCTGTCAGCTGATCCCAATGATGGCGCGACTGCTTCCAGACGACAACAAGCGCAACGAGCTCATGGACGGCCGCTCAGCGATCTGGCGCCGCACCATTCGTCGCAACCGCAGACGGTCCAAGCAGTTCTCAGAGAGCGTCGTGTTTCAGCAGCAACGCAATGAGGTGGTGCATGAGGAGACCAAGAGCCACAAGATGCGACCAAAGTCCGACAGCTTGACCGCGATACAGTGGTACCAGGAGAAAGATTTGAGTCACATCCCATCGCGGAACTCGATGATCGAGACTTCGACTCCTGCATTTGCTATGCGCTCCAGCAGCAACACGGGCAACCAGGAGAGCGGCATCGATACGGGGCCGCCGTCGTTCAAGAAGCCAGTGCTGGACCCTCGTCGCAAATTGCAGCACCGCGCGTCGTTCAGTGTGCTCGGTGAAAGCGTGTCAGACCCGATCCAGGAGGAGAACTCAGCGTCCATCGACTCGGACGACGAGAACCCGGCCCGAACCGGCAGTTTCATCGCTTCGGGCTTCCGCGGAGGTCCACCCCTATCGCTCGAACGGAAGTCGTCGCTCGCTGGCAGTCGGTGGAGTCGCCACTCGCAGAGTCGCCTCTCGAACGTGAGCTCGGGCGAAGAGCAGCAGCACTACTTTGGCGACGAGCACGAGAGCAACGTCGACTACAAGCACCGCCGCTCGAGCTTGAAGAGCGAGCTCGAGTCTGCGCCACCGCCCGCAGAGGAAGAGAACCCGGTTTTGGCGCGTCTCAAGAAGCAAGGAGCGATTAATTTTATGATGCGTTAATGAATGCGTGTGGTATGTTTTATGCATGAAGTGCGTATGGATGTGTTCATTTAGTGCATCCGTTTCGTGATTCAGCGCTGCTTTCATTTGCGAACTCACTATCTTTAGTGTGTTTGTGAAGCAGCAGCAGTGCAGCGTGAAGATCACCTTGGCATTAAATTTCGACTCTGCTTCATCATTCTGCGAGCGGAAGGCAGCGTGTTGAGCGAAGAGCCAAGGTCTGATCTCGCTGAAAGATGGCATCTGTGACAAGCGAGGAGCTGCAAGAGGCCTGGCAGAAAGTGAAGAAGACCAAGGCGCTCCCGGATGTACGTACCCAGGCTCGCCATTTGCGAGGATAGCAGTGTGTTTGTCTAAAGAAATGACTTGAATTGCGTGTCCTCACTCGTTAACTAAGCCCCCGACGATCAAGCTGCCGCTCTTCAGCGCCAAGACGCCGATGAAAACGCGATTGACTGCGATCCAGCACGTGATCAACACACTCGAGTGAGTCAAGATGGCAGAATGCTGCAGAGCTACAACGTATGACTCACGTGGACTTCGTTGTCTCTCCTTCCTAGGTACAACTACACTGGCACGCTCTACTTTGACGTGAACAAGAACCGCAGCTTCAAGAGCATCGTCTCGACCGCCAAAGACATCATCAACGAAGTGCTGCCGATTCAGTGCCTCGAAGCAGTCTTTCTAGGCGCGTACCTCACAGCAAATACCCCAGACCTCGAGCGCTTCCCGATCAGCTTCAAGACCGTCGCAGGCGCCTCTGTGCACCGCCACATCATCCTCGCAGTACGGCACCAGCATGCCAAGTGGGGCGCGCTGGGGCTCAGTCGCAGCGAGAAGCTCATGTTCAAGGAGCTCAAGTACACGTCGCTGAGCGAGCTGATCCAAGATTTCGTTCACGAATTCGAGCTGCTCTTTCACTCGGTGCTCAAGGTCTACGTGGGCTTCCCGTTCAGCCATGACATCCACTCGTCCGAGAAAGTCGAGTGGCGGGTCATGAACATCTCACTGGAGCTCAACCCGTGGACGGACGCGGCCCACCACTTTGACACATTCGCAAAGGAGGCGGTGGACATCCTGACCTTCAAAAAGTCGAAAGGCGTGCTCCCAGACTCGTTCGCAGCCAAGTTCCCGCTTCACACACCCGAAACCGAGCCGGGCAAGAAATCCCCCGACAAGCGAATGCACCTGAGCGCAAGCTCGTTCGAGTATCCCGCTGCTGCTCTCGGAGACGATGACGAGGAGAACACGTCGCCGCCGCCAGCGGTTGAGAGGTTGAAAGGCGAGTCGAGTCCAGAGAAAGACGACAGCAAGCTGTCAAAGCCGATCCTCGTCGCGCCAGACTACCTGGAGTTCAAGCAGGCGCTTGCCGTACGTCCACACTGCTGATATTTGTTGACCTCGGCATTGCTGTTTACTGGTATCTACATGTCTGTGTGCCGCGTAGAACTCGGCGCAAGTGCTCCCGACGAACATCTTCCTGCAGAACACGACCGCGTTTCCGTACCTTGTGGAGATCAAGGAGTGCTCGGGACTGCTGGAGGTCGTGACGCAAGGGGCTGTGACAAAGCAGCACCAGGAGGACGAAGGCAACAACGCGATCACGGACAGCTCGAGCGCGTACAAGAGCTCGGCAGTGACGCTCCGCGTCTCCGCGGTACGTGGATTCTTCTCACAGACCCTTCTTATAAGCACTAGCACGCATAGATGCTAACGCTACCTGCTTGTCATCTTGATGATGTGTAGAAGGGGATGACGGTCGTGGCGATCAAGTTCAACGGATTTCCGGCAGGTGACGCATCCGATCATACATGCAACACGAATAATCATCCGTCCCGGGAACCAGTGAGCTCGAAAGGCCCTCGATCGAGCGCCATCCCACACACTACAACTTCAAAGGCGCATGGATCCACACTCGCGAGTGAACATAGTACCGCTCCGCTTCGACATGTCGTGACTTTTAGATGCCGACGCCTAGTTCGCGTCACTCACGAAGATCCGTCATTATCGACTTCCGAGGTTGAAGAGGGAGAGGCGTACGTGAACGAGCTCCCATTCGCTATCCTCTCAGTGCAGTGAGTCAGTTCGAGGCTTCAGAGGAGCTAGCAAAGACCGACGACACACGCACAGAACAGGCAGGAGAAGAACAGATGTGCATGGCCTTCCTACTTAATTTAACCAATAGAGAGGTTGATGACGGCAAGAGGCAGCGAATCCGTCGATGATACACTCTCGCACAGGATGTGGTAGCTCCCAGGTAGCATCGTCGCTGGCAGAGCCAGGCGCTGGAAGTGCGCCATGCCCTTGAGATTCTCCACGACGACTTCATTCAGCCGCTCTTTAGGCGGTTCTTCAGTCGTGCTCTCAGGACCTGCAGACGTCTCTTCCTCGTTGGTTTGGTCCGCTGACGCCTCAGGTGCCATCCTCTCCTCTGCCTCTTGTTGCTGGATGCTTGTGGTGTCGCACTCCAAGACAAAGTACCACTGCGTGTTCTTGGGTGAAGTCGCACCATCTTCGGTAGCTTGTTGCTCGCCTGTAGCAGGCGGAGAGCTGCCGTTGTCGTTTGCCGTTAGTTCCAGTGGTGTGGCGTCACGACTGGCAGCATACTCGCCTTCAAACACTCGGCATCGAATCTGTCGCTTGGATTCGCCAGCGACAGTGACGGGTTGAGTAATCCCAATAGGTTCATCAAGAGCGTCGAACACGCTCAGCACAACAAAATACGGCAGCTTCTTGTCTTCTCCGACGCTCATCGTTGACGGCAAATCTGTCAACACCAGCGATTCTCCATCTCCCACTTCGCGTTGCCCTTGCTTGTTAACTGGTAAAGCAGCAGCAACAGCAGTCGATGGACGAGAGCTGATGCTAGCGGTACTCGCGATCTTCACCACCAGTCGAGTTGGTCGCTCTATGATGAGCCGCACAACAATGATAGCCACCTATTTCCCACCTTCATCAAACTCATACAAACTGGCTCAAAGCGACGTACCGACAGGACGATCTTGCTTCCAGAGGCCGCTGTACCACATCGCAGTTCTATCTGCTGCTTCGTCACTCAGCCCCAGGTCAGCAACTGCACCGGACCCTGTGCCTTCACGCTGTCCATCCAGCCACTCGCCCTCGTACAGCCTATTGCCTCGACCGTCACTCAGCACGCCCTGTCCAACGATCTTCCCATCCTGCCACTGACCCTCGTAAACACTCCCTGACTTCGCAAACACGATCTGGCCGTTTCCATGCGGCTTGTGACTCGCAAACTCGCCCGTGAACACGTCACCATTGACAAACGCGAGCTCGCCCCTCCCCACGCGCTGGTTGGAATGCCACTGGCCCTCGTACTTTTCGCCCGAGGCCGAGATGAACACGCCCTCGCCGTGCATCTCGCCTCGATGGAACTGGCCGCTGTACGAGCTCCCGTTTGGCCAGCGCTTGAGACCGATGCCCTCGATCTCGCCATTCTCGAACTCGCCCTCGTAGCTCACCACGTCCTCATTGTTATTGGAGCTATTGCTATTCCCGATGGAGAAGAGGCCCTGGCCGTGCATCTCGCCCTTGCGCCACTGCCCGTCGTAGGAAAAGAGCCCGCGAGGCGGGAATGCGTACGAGCCATGGCCGTCGCGAAGACGCTCCTTGTATTCGCCCACATACGTCTACCACAGGAGATTGGGCAGTGACTAGGTTAGCAACGAGAAGAGATGGCGTCACCACTAGCACGAGGACGAGAGGGTTCATCTCACCATGACGTGTTGGCCTGCTTGCTTGCTTGAATGTGGCTTGTGTGGGCGACTTGGCTGCACGTTTGATGATGAATCGGCACTTGCGACTCGACGCGTCTGCTCAGCAGTATGGCTTTCTGAAGATTCTCAGCAGCTTCTTCAGTCACAAAGTCTATCGATTTGTCTATTTAAGAAACACATACAAAATCCACATCCATACTCTTGTGGTGGTCCAGTCGTGCCCATCGTCTAGTGACTCGTGCCGGTCATGAGCTCCATCGCCTTCTCAAACACGACAGCCATGACCGCAAAGCCCGCCGCGCCCTTCCCCGTGTTCTTCAGAAACACTGTTCATATGCAATAGTCACACACACACACACATGTACACGCAGTTAGCTATCATAGCAATCAGTCGCCCGTGCGTCCACCCCGCATGTTAAACAACGAGTCGTACGCTGAGGTCCTGCTCTACGCGCCGCCCAGCCGCCGAGCACGGCACCGGAGATCCCGCCGGCGATGATCGTGTTGTAGATGTCGTGCGTCGCGCGCTCGCGCTCCACGAGGCACTCGACGCCCGCGAACACGCAGCCCACCATTGCGAACTCCTGCATAGGCGCAACGCAACTGTGAGCCTCTGATGGATGAGTAACAAGAGCGTTGGCAAACGTGGATTCATTGACAACCTTGGAGAAGTAGACGCTGCGTGTGTAGCCAGCGACGATCGACTTGCGGAAGCCATTGTAGAGCTATAGACACATCGACACAATGCCAAACACAGTCCGTCAAGTTCTTTGCAACCGCAGCAGTACCAGGATAGCTGCTGGAGTGAAGAACGCAGTGGTGTTACAGACCTGCTCGCGCATATTCTTGCCGACGAGCTCGCCGTGCGCGCCCTCGAAGGTGCCGAGGAAGACGCCGAGGCCGACGCCCATGCTGCCGCCGGCGACCGTCGCGACCACCGACTTCTTCCAGCACGACTCGCGTGACTCGTGCAAGAACTTCATCACGTGCAGCAGCGCCACGTCCGTCATCGGCGGCTCCTCCTCCATCGTGCTCGTCGTTTCTTCCAGCTTGTTGGTTGCGAGTGAGATGACCATAGCTGAAGCGGAGCGATCCTTTTATAATCGATTCGAAAAAGCCAAACTATTTCAAAGGGTTATGCAATTTTAGATTTTTATGTAGTACGGCACAATCTCACGATTTATCGAATATACGAGGCTATTACATTGAAGAGGTTCAGGTCAACGTCTCCAACGGTGCTGTGAGTGATGATGTGTGAGGCCAAGACCGCCAAATTGGAGCTTTCCGCACGCACCCAGGAAGAAAGAAGCCATGATGCGCGTGCGACTGCGCGCTCCCGACGAAGATGCCGACATTCTCACTGCCGCTACTACTACTGTTACTGCTACTGTGAGCGCGTGGCCGTCCACGCACCACCGCGAGCTGCACGCTCTCAACACGGCACCCGCGCGCCGCCTGCCGCCGCTCGACGTGCGCTCGCCCGAGTACATTGAGGAACGCCTCGAGAACCTCAAGCGCAAGCCTTCGTGGCGCTCGTGGCTCGACCAGTACGTGCTCGAGCATCCAGAGAGCGACAGCGAGAATGAAGACGACCATGACAATGGACGCAGTCAGGTGCGTTCTACATATACGATCAGTCGCTGGATATCTCTGCATTTTGGGTTCACCCGTTCTTCTGCTTGACAGCAGCGCGTGGAGATCGACCGCACAGCCAAGCTAAAGCGCGCAGCCCGCTCCGGATTCCTTAAAACAACGCTCTGGTCCGTGGTGATTGTCGCCTTTTCGCCGCTGCTGGTGCTGCTCTACCCATGTCTGCGCAACAGAGGGTACGCTCGGCTTTGCGCTCTTCATGGTCCTAAATCCTGCGTGTGACGTGTGGTTCTAACCGTGGTACCATACTAATATGAACAGCAACTGGCCGCTGGGCTGCACGTCTCTGCCTGGTCTAGTCGCGCGCGCGATCTCGACGCTCGTATTTATCCTCTTTGGTGTCACGCTCGTGTACTGGACGATCTGTCGCGAGCTCCCGGAGCTGCACGCGAATGCCTGGCGAACGAACCTGGAAGTGCAGCTAAATGACATGTTACAGACCGCCAAGGTCTGCCGCGCGTCGATTTTCCAGTGGGAGGGGCATGCGCTAGTTCAGGAGCTCTGCATGCCCGTGGCGATCGACGCGGCGCTGCTGCTGCTGAACGTGTGGCTGCTGTTTCAGAGCCACCACAGGTGGGTGCGCTACGCACTCGTGCTCATGGCCGCGCTCTTCTACGTCGACGTGCCCGCGAAGCTGTACCAAGCGACGTTCCCAGCGCCCGACATTGTGCAGATCGACCCTTCTTATGCTCTCGTGAACGAGGAATTGCTGGTAAAGTACATTTGTGGTTTATTGAGCAGCTCGTTGACCTTGAATGTTAACGTGGAAACTGACAAATTCGGCATTGTCGTGACGATTTGTATTTGAATGTCTAGATCGCGCTGGAGGGCAAGAACCTCAAACCCGGGGGCTCGGTGGCCTGGGTGGCGTACTGGGGCTGCGCAAGCACGTCGTCGGTTGACAGCTGCGAGAAGCAGTTCCACGCCACGTTCGACGTGGGCGTCGTGCCCGTGACGTTCACGTCTATCGACCACTTCATCCCGTGTTACCGCGACCCGCCGAACCCACTGAAGGCGCAGGAGTTCAAGTGCTTTGAGCACATCCGTCTTCGCGTGAAGGACAAGCAGAGCATCCCCGGGTGGTCGAAGATCGCAGGCCCACAGCAGCAGCGAAGCGCTAGCAGCGATAGTGACAAGAGCGCTACCACAGCTACTGGAGAACAGAGAATAGAGACGTCAGACCACCACAAGAGCGGTGACATGAAGAAGCAGACACAGCAAAAGCAGAGGACTACGAATGGCAACAAGGCAAAGCAGACGAGGCGAGCCAAGATCGAGACTGTGAGCGTGACGACAGATGGCGAAGTCGCTCAAGCGTAGTAGACACAGCTCAGCAAGCAAGTGGCTGGGGCTCGCAGCTCTTCTCAACAATTTCATTTTTTGTGTTGTTTTCGAGTTCCACATAAATCCCAAAAGGCTGCAGCCGCACATTAAAATGATCTTTGAAGTAGAGAAAATTGAAAATGAAAAAAACTACAATCTCAATGCACAAGCGACAGCAGGTAAGTAGCTTGCAATTATCTACACGACCGAGGAGCCCTGCGCCACGGCAGCGCCGCTCGCCGCGCTGGCCACAGCGTCCCGCAGCACCTCTGCGAGGCGGAAAAACTTGGAACTTTCCTGCTGCGCCGCCTCCAACGTGGCCTCGTTGAGCTTCTCGTGCAGCACGCGGTCCTGCTCCATCTGCTTGACGCGGAGCGCGAGCTCGCGCTCACGGAGCTCGACCTCCTTCTTGAACTTGGCCTTCTCGAACTCGAGCTTCTCGCGGTCCAGCGCCAGCTGGTCGGTCAGGTGCTTCTCGTAGTCGAACGAGCCGCGCACGCCTATAGAATCATAATCATAGCCAGCCACACAGAAACCACGTTAGCAAAGCGCCCAAGGCCAGGAGCTCATGGCAACAGCACAAGAGGACTCACCCATGTACGCCTGCACTGCTGCTGCCGGCTGGACTGGTGCGTGACTTCCGTTCAAGCCACCGACAGTCGTAGTTGCCGCTGTGGTAGTGGTGGTGGCCGCTGGCACAACCGTCGTCGGTTGGTGCGGCTCCTCTGGCAGCGCCGGGTGAGCCAGCGCCTGGGCTTGCGCCTGCGCGTACGCCATGTCTGACTCCGTGTTGAGCGACGAGCCACTGAGCGAGACGACGTCGTCGACCATGTGCAGCCCTTCATACGGGAGGTCGCCCTGCATCTGCAGGTAGCGCGCGCGCGGGGCCTCCTGTTTAGGGAGCATCTCATACTCGGCCCAGCGGCGCGGGTGTGCGCCCTGCAGGTGGCTGCGGATGTTGTCGACGCGGAACGCGCGGAAGAACTTGGTGGTCGTGAGCGAGCGTCGTCGGCGCTTCTTGCTTTCAGCAGACGACGAGGTAGCAGCAGCGGCCGCTTCGGCCTCGGCCTGCAGCAGCTGCTCGTACTTGCCCTCGCGCCCGAAGGCCTTGCAGAAGCCGCACATCGCGAGCGATACGTCACCTGTCGCCTGGTCCTTCTCAATCGCGATAAGCCCGAACTCCATCTCGTACTTCGGCTGCCAGTTATGGCGGCGCGTGCGCTTACCTCCGCGACCGAGCTTGCCGTCCTTTGCATCGTCCTTTCCGCCACTGACGCCGCCGTACGTGCTCGCGTCGTCGTCGTCGTCGTCATCGTAGTCGTCGCCGCCGTCGAGCTCGCGCTTGCGGCTGCTGCTGCCGCCGAGGTCGCTCGACGTGTCCTCGTACTTCTCCAGCGAGTCCTCAATCAAGTGGTGGTGGTCGCCAGTGGCGTCGTGCACCCCCACGTGGCTCGCGTCATGCGGCGACGCGTCAGTTGATCCAGTGGCACCACGAGCGTCCATTCTCGCTGATGATCGATTTTGGAGCCCTGCTGTGCGCTCCACGTAAATCTAGGGGGCTCCACGTAATTTTGTGCGATTGGCCTTGGGTTGTTCTGCCACATGTGAGCCACATATATTAGTGGGCCTCGCTTTCGGACGAGGTGGTCCACACTGTTTCTCCTTTTTCGAATCTGGTCACATTTGATACACCTGATCCAAAAGGCAGCAATCAGAGACAAGCATGACGAGCACGTGGAGGGTGCGTGCGCTGCTGCTGGCGCTGCTGCTTGGCGCGGGCGTGCTGGTATACGAGACCTGGTGGAACGACCTCTCGTCGCTCAACCACTACGAGGCGCTGGGCATGAGCGAGAGTGCGTCGCTCAAGGACATCAAGCGCGCGTTCCGAGAGCGCTCGTTGCAGTATCATCCGGACAAATCCTCCTCGTCAATGGCGACGACCGAGCTTAATACCAAGCGCTTCCACCGCATCTCTGGTATGTGTGTATATGAGCTCTATTGTATGTATGCGTCTGCTGTACTGCCAGTGATGGTTCTGACCGGTGTGGTATGTACTGACTGCTCCATGACAGAGGCGTATCGAGTGCTGAGTGACGAGTCCATGCGCACAGCATACGACCACGAGCTACAGGAGCGAGCGCGGTTCCGGGCCATGCAACGGCAGAGCTGGCGCGTGAAGCTCATGCCCACGGCTCCCGGGCTACAGGGCGCGCTGCAGTTCTACGTGACCGAGTTCCCGTTCGTACTGGCGGCGCTGGTGCTCCACGTGCTGGACGTGCGGCTGCTCGTGGTGCTGCTCGTCTGTCTGGGCTGCGCTATCTTTGCGGTCGATCTCGTGGTGCGCGTTGTTCGCAAGTTCTGGGACGTGGCGTTCTCGTCCTCCGCACAGTCGAGTGCCAGTAGAAAGTCCAATGATGCAGCAATGCAGGCAGCGCGGCTCCGCCAGCAGCGAGCGCTTGAAGATGCTCGCCGCACCCAGGCGTTAACAAAGCGTCGCGTCTCAACGGCTTCAGTGAAGACCTGATGACTGGGTATCATAGAAAAGCAGATATGACTTGGCTAAAGAAGTCAAGGTTCCCGTTTCCCATCTACTGTCGTGTGGCCAGGGCGCGCTTATCGTTAATGCTTGAAGTTGTTGAAGCATAGTTTGAGCCCTGTGTTTAGTTGCGCCAAGTGAACGTAAAAGGATCATTTAGCGATTGCCATTCTGCTTCCTACCAATGACAGCTATGAGCGCCGACACGGAGCTCTATGTGGCGACCAAGATTCAAGCCAAGAGCAAAAAGATCCTGCTCGGCACGATTTTGTGGTTATCTCTGCCCAGATTCTCCCTCGATTACAACATCCAAGTAGACCTGAGCAACGGCGTGAGCGTCCGCGTCGAGAGCGTGCAAATGGACGGAGGCGAGGAGCTCTCGTACGACGAGTTCCTGGTACCTGCTGTTCTTCGCTCATTTGGACCACGTCACCGGGAACGTGACAGACCTCGAGTTCCACGACAATGTCGATCACTGGCTGGGGACACGACCACTACAACGGCGCTGGCAAGCTCACCGTTCGTGTCGCCAGAAGACCAAATGGCATGAGGCCTCGAATTGAAGTCTTCGTTCATCGAACTCATGTGAGCCAAGTCCTTATATCTTTTTCGTCCAGCATGAAAGGTTGCATCGTGTTTTAATGTAGGACAATCTCCTATTCTAATCGTATTTTGGATCTCATCGTAGGACATTATTAACCCATTTTGAATGGGTGGTGGTAACAACAATTCAACAGACCAAGAAGCAATTCATTTCTTTCAAAGTCAAAACACGGTCGAATATGTAAGACCTTTGTGATTTTTTGTGATTCAAATACTCTATGTATGTTTACTTTCGAGTTCTGTTGTGGCCGCTTTTGATAAAATATCAAAACATGGTTGAATCAGTTCTCAAAACATGGTTGCTGCAACCAACAAGCCACATGAGCCAGTGAGCCAAGTGAGCGTACGGGCGCCAGTGAAATCGATCCTCACAGAGTCACGACGACGACTGAGGCAAGCGGCGCCGCTTCCAATCTTCTTCTCTTCTCTCGCTGTGAGCGCCCGCTGTAGCGATCCCATTGCAACCAAAGCAGCAGCAATAGCAGCATGGAGTCGGCGACGGACCAGACAATCCTGCGCTATGAGGTGTCCGAGGTGGCCTTCGGCTTCTACTCGGACGCCGAGATCCGCGACTTGAGCGTCAAGCAGATCACGAGCCGCATGTCTTTCGACTCGCTCAACAACCCGGTGATCGGTGGTCTGTACGACCCGGCACTCGGCCCCGTAGACTTTAACATGATCTGCCCCACGTGCCACCAGACGCAGAAGGAGTGCCCTGGCCACTTGGGCCACATTGAGCTGCCCGTGCCCGTGTACAACCCGGTGCTCTTCGGCCACATGCTCACGCTGCTCAAGCGCAAGTGCTTCACGTGCCACAAGTTCCGCATCGCGTCGGCGCGCTCGCGCGTGCTGCGCGTCAAGGTGTTGCTCATCGACAACGGCTTTGACGAGGAGGCGTCGCTGCTCTCGGAGCTGCTCGAGCAGCGCAACGGCGTCGAGGACGAGCCGCCGCAGCGCACGTTCCAGCGCCAGCAGGCGATCCTGGACGAGTACGAGCGCCTCGCGCTTTCGCAGGTGAACGGTAAGTCTAGCCGGATCCGTCCATTGGCGCGCCTCTCGGAGGTGCAGCGCGAGAAGCTCGCGAGCGAGTTCTTCAAGAGCGTCAAAGCCAAGTGCGAGAACTGCGGTGCGATCTCGCCGGGCATCCGCCAGGACTCGAACTCCAAGATCTTCCTCAAGGGCCTCAGCGCGCGCTCGCGCAAGGTGAACCGCTCCAAGAACCTCACGGTCACGTCGGCGCTCGACACGATGACGGGCAACCTCTCGGAGGACGACCGCATGGGCTCGGACGACTCGGATGACTCTGAAAATGACAGCGACACCGGCAGAGCCGCGAACAAGTACGCGAGCACGGAGGACACGTCGTCGCGCAGCAAGTACCTGCCGCCGCTCGAGGTGCAGTCGCAGCTGCAGATGATGTGGAAGAACGAGGACGGGCTCATGGAGCTACTCTACGGTGACCGCAGCGTCGCCAGCGGCCGCGTCAAGGCGCGCGCCGACGGCTGGCGCAAGTTCTTCTTGAATGTGATCCCGGTCGCACCATCGCGTTTCCGCCCGCCAGTGTTCCTCGGTGACAAGCAATTTGAGCATTCGCAGAACCAGTACCTGTCCAAGATCCTGACGCTGAGCGAAAATCTCGTGCAGGGCAACTACTACGAGCAGCAGCAGAAGAAGAAGGCCGCGGCGGCCACGACCGACGACGATGACTCGGCCGAGGAGCAGAAGCAGCAGGTGAACCTCGCCCGCAAGCTCGCGGTCTGGACGGAGCTGCAGAACAACGTCAACTGCCTCGTGGACAGCAGCAAGGCCAAGCCGGGCGCCGACGCCGCGCAGGGTATCAAGCAGGTGATTGAGAAGAAGGAGGGGCTCTTCCGCAAGAACATGATGGGCAAGCGCGTCAACTACGCCGCGCGATCGGTCATCTCGCCGGACCCGTACATTAGCACGAGCCAGATCGGCGTGCCACTGCGCTTCGCCAAGACGCTCACGTATCCGCAGCCCGTGACGCCGTGGAACGTCGAGGAGATGCGACAACTTGTGATCAACGGCCCGGACGTGCACCCGGGTGCGAACTTTGTCGAGAGCGAGACGGGCCGCCTGATCGACTTGAAGAAGCGCTCGCTGCACCAGCGCGAGGCGATCAGCAAGACGCTGCTTACGCGCTCGGCGAGCGCGCAGGGCACGAGCAAGAACCGCGTGAAGCGCGTATGGCGGCACCTCAAGACCGGCGACGTCGTGCTCATGAACCGTCAGCCAACACTGCACAAGCCGAGTATGATGGCGCACGTCACGCGCGTACTCACGAACCCAAAGATGCAGACGATCCGCATGCACTACGCCAACTGTAACACGTTCAACGCCGACTTTGACGGTGATGAGATGAACATGCACTTCCCGCAAAACGAGCTCGCGCGCTCGGAGGCCTACAACATCGCGTCGAACGACAACCAGTACCTCGTGCCGACCGACGGCTCGCCGCTGCGTGGCCTCATCCAGGACCACGTGGACTCGGGCGTGAAGCTCAGCCAGCGCGATACGTTCCTGACCAAGGACATGTACATGCAGCTGCTCTACAATGCCTGGGCGAGCATGGAGGACGCGGGTGTGGAGAAGTCTCACATCGAGATCGTGCCACCAGCGATCCTCAAGCCGCAGCAGCTCTGGACGGGCAAGCAGGTGATCACGTCCGTACTCAAGATGCTCACCAAAGGCCTGCCACCGCTCAACCTCGACAGCAAGGCCAAGATTAAGGGCGACCTGTACGGCAACGGCAACGCCGAGCACATTGTGGTCTTCCGTGACGGCGAGCTGCTCCAGGGTGTGCTCGACAAGAGTCAGTTCGGCGCGTCCATGCACGGTTTCGTGCACGCGTGTTACGAGATCTACGGCGCGCGCATCGCCGCGGACCTGCTTTCGACGCTCGGCCGCCTCTTCACGTGTTATTTGCAGTTCGCGGGCCACACGTGCGCACTCGAGGACCTGACGCTCAACAAGGACGCCGAGAAGCGTCGCCGCAAGCTCGTGCACGAGTCTGTGTTCAACGGCGAAGAGGCCTACGCCGAGTTCGCCGGGCTTACGGACCTACTGGCCGCCAAGCACACGTCCGAGGCGAAGAACGGCGGCAAGCGCCGCCGCATGGACGAGGCCGAGCGCGTGCAGATCCGCGAGCGCATGCGTGAGCTGCTCTCCGGTCCAGACGCCGACCAGAACGCCAAGGCGCTCGACGCGCACATGATGGGCACGGTGCACGGCTCCAACAGTGACATTATCAAGACGTGTCTACCGTCCGGACAGACCAAGTCGTTCCCAGCCAACTGCTTTTCGCTCATGGTGCTCACGGGCGCCAAGGGTTCGATGGTCAACCACTCGCAGATCTCCTGTGGCCTCGGCCAACAGGCGCTCGAGGGCCGTCGTGTGCCGATCCTGAGCAGTGGTCGCTCGCTTCCGTCTTACGAACCGTTCGACCCAGCTCCGCGTGCCGGTGGCTACATTACCGACCGCTTCTTGACGGGTCTGCGTCCTCAGGAGTACTACCACCATTGTATGGCTGGACGCGAGGGTCTTGTGGATACCGCCGTGAAGACTAGTCGCAGTGGATACCTCCAGCGTTGTCTTATGAAGCACCTCGAGGACCTGCAGGTGAACTACGACCACACGGTGCGCACGTCGGACAGCAACGTGATCCAGTTCCTGTACGGCGAGGACGGCGTGGACCCGGTGATGAGCGCGATGCTCTCGGGCAAGGACGCGCAGTTCAACTTCCAGGCGATGAACCACCGCAGCATCTCGCACAAGTACGGCATCGACGCCAAGTTTTTCGAGCACACAAAGCTTGACATCATGAAGCCGCTGAAGCTGCACGCCGAGGTGCGCGAGGCCCAGGAGAAGGACTTTGCCAACTCGGGCAGCGTGCTGCGCGCGGGCGTGCGCGTGCAGGCGCGTCGCCTGAAGGAGGGCGAGACCAAGTGGAAGCGTGGTAACATCGAGCGCGGCTTTGCCGACGCCGAGATCCTGGCGCTCGCGCAGGAATACGAGGATGGCCGCGACTCGACGTACGACATCCAGTACCTGGACACGGGCCGCAAGGCCTTCGGCGTGCCGCGCACGACCGTGTTCAAGGCGCGCAAGCCGACGAACAACACGCGCGCCATGTCGGGTCGCGTGGAGCTGATCAGGGCTGCACGCGCCGATCCGGTGATGCAGAGCCTGGAGCTGAACCACCATGTGGGGCTCGTCTCGGAGCGCCTGCAGGAGCAGCTCCAGAGTTACAACCAGCGCAACCCGGCGCTGTGTCTCGACCTGCTCAAAAAGAGCAAGAAGAAGTCCAAGAAGAGCAGAAAGTCGGACAAGCACGAAGACGGTGGTGTGGATGAGATCGACCGCGAAAAGATGGTGACCAAGCACACGGTGAGCGCGGATGCGTTCCAACTGCTCGTGTGGGTCAACTACCTGCGCAGCATGGCGAACCCGGGCGAGAACGTCGGCGTGCTGGCGGCGCAGAGTATCGGTGAGCCATCGACGCAGATGACGCTCAACACGTTCCACTTGGCGGGCCACGGCGCGGCGAACGTCACGCTCGGTATCCCGCGTCTGCGTGAGATCATCATGACGGCGAGCGAGAAGATGTCGACGCCTATGATGACGATCCCGCTGCGCGCCAACGTGGACCCTTCGCGCGCGCAGAAGGTGGAGCAGCGTCTGAACCAGGTGGCACTCTCGGAGCTCATCAACAACGAGCGCGGCGTGGCGGTCACGGACGCGTTCGTCAAGAGTGGGAACGGCATCCTGTGGGTGCGCGAGTACACGATCCGCCTCACGCTCTTCAAGCTCAAGCACATCAAGAAGGCGTTCGGACTGAGCGCCGAGGACGTGTTCGACGCCGTGGGCAAGGGCTTCATTGGCAAACTGCTGACGCTCATCTCGCGCGAGATGAAGAAGAGCGGCGTGGGCGTCGCGGCCGTGGCCGAGACGAACAATTTTGGCTCTGGTGGGTCTAGTCGAGCTGGCAAGAAGAGCGGCGATGATGATGACGACGACGACGACGAACAGGGTACGCTCCGCTTCGGTAGTCGCCGCGAGGTGCAGGGCTACGAGATGGACGAGGAGGACGAGCGCATCAGCAAAGCGCAGGACGCGGCGGACAGCGACTCGGAGGACGAGACCACTGGCAAGAAGTCCAAGAAGAAGTCCAAGACGCTGAACGGCACGGACGCGGACACGGCGGACGAGACCGACGGAGACGGCGGAGCGTTCGACAAGAAGCTCAAGAGCAAGACGGCGCCGACGCTCGTGAACGGTCTCGAGACGCTGGACGTGCCAATCAGTGTGCGCAAGAACAAGTACTTTGTGTACTGCGGGCGCAACACCAAGGAGCACTACGTGGAGCTGCGCCTGCGCTTCCCGACGCACTCCAAGACCGTGCTCATGGTGCCGCTCGTGGAGAAGGTGGCCAAGCAGGTGCTCGTGCAGCACTGCCCGGGCATCTCGCGCTGTTATCTGATCAACCAGCGCCTGGGCGACGCGCAGGACGAGACGCCATGCGTGCAGACCGAGGGCCTCAACTTCCAGGAGATCTGGGCCTTCGACGACATCCTGGACGTCAACCAGCTGACCACGAACGACATCTTCCAGGTGTTGCAGACCTATGGTGTCGAGGCCGCACGCGCAAGCATTTCCAAGCAGATCATGGACGTCTTCGGCGTGTACGGCATCAGCGTGGACCCGCGCCACCTGAGTCTGCTGGCCGACTACATGACTTCGCAGGGCGGCTACATGCCGCTCAACCGCATGGGCATGAACAACAAGGGCTCGGCCATGCAACAGATCACGTTCGAGACGTCGATGAAGTTCCTCACGCAGGCTGCGCTCGGTGGGCTTGCCGACGACCTCGAGAGTCCCTCGGCGCGCATCATCATGGGCCAGCCACCGCGCGTGGGCACAGGCAGCTTCTCGCTGCTGCAGCCTGTTGCATTATAAGAACACTCCGTCACTTGATCCTGACTCCCACCACCCGTAACAAACGTTGTAATAGAAACGCATACACTTATTCAAACCCATTTGCTTGGCATACAACATGGCGGTGAGCTGGAGAGCCGAGTAGGCTTGGCGTCGTCGCGGTATTGTCAGTGCACAGCGATCACGAGCGCACCGTCGCCGCGCACAGAGGAACCATAAAGTTCTGGATCCGTCGAGGCGGTCACGAGCGCTCGCATCGCTCGTTGGCAAGCACAACAATCTAACACTGCAAATGCGTACGGCACGGATGTCATTGCTGTTGTAGTGAATCTACGAATACGAAGAACAACATAAGATTGACCCACGCAGAGCAGTAAAGCGCTTGGTAGCGTCGCTGCAGAAAGCCCTGGTCCCGTACTGCCAGTGTCGGTGACGGTGACGAGCACTTGAAGTGTACCGTACTGCGGTCGTGTGCTGCATATCCAGTCAGTAGCAGTGTCGTCGCAGCTGTGTCAGCAGTACTCTCGGCGCGTGGCTCTATCGAGCTGTACCTGGCGCTCAATGCGCAGCATAATGCCGGCGCCGCGCTTTCTGCGTGCGAGTGAGGAAATGCCGCTCAAAAGACGTTGAAGTTGCCTTTGGAATGACTGTATCCACTCAAACAACTACGAATTCTCTTGCTGTTTGTTTCCTTGTCTGTCATTCTACCTCCTCGGAGGCATTGGACGGCGTCTTCTTTGGAGATGCTGGTGGAGACGTCGGTGACTTTGACTGCTTCGCTTTTGTGGGTGACGGCGGCAGAGTCATCATACTGAAGCGCCGCTGCAGAGGCTTCTTCGCGTCCGGGCTCGTCCTGCTGGCATTGGTGTTGGTGTTGGTGGTACACGTCGTCGTCTGTACACAGAGACTGAGTTGGCGGATCATGGACGGCCGCGCATTCGTCGGCGAAGGCGGCGCCGTAGTAGCAGACTTTGTACTGCTACTAAGTCCAGTCGGCGCGTCGTCCACACTCGTGCTTCCTCGCGAGCCCACGTAGTTTCTACAACAGTTGGACAGCCTCAGCGTGAGAAAGAGATGTCTACCTTAGATGGATAACTACATCGATAGAGGCGTGGAGGACGTACTCGTACAGCTCCTTCTTCCAGAACTTTTCAAAGTGCAGCAGAAACACTTTCATCACGTCCACACGGTCGGTCTTGAGTACGTCCGTGATCTTGAGCGCGCGCGGCGAGCTCGACGCACACGCGAGCCACATGAGCTGGAAGAGTCCTCTGAGGTCATGAAGTTGCCCCATCAACAAGCGCACACAACGGTCAGCTATGAGAAATCCCAGACCGACTGACGGTTTTCATAGCGTACTTGAGCTTCTTGTCGCTCGGGATGAGGCTGTCGTGGCAAATCTTGCGCGACAGGCGCACGAGTAGCTCGCAGAAGCCGTCGTAGGTCAGCACGCGGTCGTGCTCGGTGGCAGGCGCCTTGGCGAGGCTCCCGATGTAGATTGTCGAGAACTCGGTCGTTGTGAGCATGCCGAGCGCGATGATGCCGTACGTGCGACCGAACGCGACGCTCTCGGCGTACCCCATGTGCGTGGGACTCTGCTGTGCAGCTTTCGGCTCGAGTTTCTCCAACTTAGCGTGGGTCACACTCGCATAAAAGGCAAAGATCTAGAGAGTGCAACCAAAGACACGGAGGTGAGCACAAACGCAGCAGCTATGACAGAGAGTCTAGTGGAGCTTTCTGACTTTTGTGACCGGGTCTTCGAATGCGCTCAGCACTTTCTTGCACTCTTCCACCTCCTTGGTTACTGTAACGCGAACTCTGATGAGTGTAAAGAAGCATGAGTCTCCTTTGCGACGTTATGGCGCATGAGTATTATAGAATTGTACTAAGTGGCGAATAGACTCACCGCGGCTTGAGCTGCCGCTCGATGCAGGTTCGCACGAGCGAGTCGTACACCCGGCCCGGATCCTGATCGCCAGACTGCAGAAGTTACACAGAGTTGATATTAGCACTGCCATTATTCGCGCAAGAGAAACGAAGTCGCTGCTACCCTCACCATCTTTGCAAAATGCAGCAACAGCGCCAGGAACGCCGTGAAGTTGAGTTTCTTGGTGCCGTCGCGCTCGCTCGGGTGGCTCTTGAGAAACGAGTCGCAGATGATCGAGACCTCCTTCTCGGCCATCTTGGCCTCTTCGCTGTTGGAGCTGTCGATGATCCCGCAGTCCTGCAGAAGCTTGATCACATTGGCAGTGCGCATGCGTGTCGGGTCCTCCGAAGAGAGCTGCAGTGCGTAGATCGCGAAGATATCCCAGAGTTTCTCCTGCTGCGTGCGCTTGCGAGCCGCAGCGAGGCTCGCGTCGAACGGCGAGTCGTACTTCTGCTTGTTGATGTCCATTGCATCGACGAGGTCCGAGAGGCTCGCGCGCGACGAGCTCCTGCGTTGCGCGTACTCCTCTCGCGGCTTCGAGATCACGAGGTCTGTCATTCTCAAGGGAGAGATAGAAAAGGGGAGGCGACTAGGAACGATGCGTAGCTTGTCAAGTGCCAAGAGTGCTCTTCGCAGGTCAAATGCTGCTGGTACAAAGCTTCAGTTCCCTGCAAAGGCTCTCTTTCATCCTCGAGGTCATTATCCGAGTGCGAAAGGACGCGACTCGGTGAGTTGTCAAAAGGCTATATGTAGCCATGTCGAGATGTAGCCATTTTGTTACAAGAGTGAAAGTCATTTTCTGATGTTCACAGCCAAAGAGCTCCACGTTTGACAAGATGTTGAGTGTTCTGGGAATAGGCCTTCAAGACGATGGACAGTCCACTCTATATAAAGCAGCAACAGTAGATCACCACAGTAATGTGCCTCATGAGAATGATCATGAGCTCTCTCTTGACTCAGAAGCTCGTCAGACTGCAAAACCCTCTCGTGCACTTATTTCTCTCTCTCAATATCCCAAGGAATGGTGGAGTACAGTGTTGTCCCATCAGCTACACAACCCAGTGGCACGGTGGCACCTCCGCCACTTCAACGGCATCGAGGCTACACACCTTTCCTTGCGTTGAGCCAGAGATTGGAGCGTCGCATCGCCATATTCATCGTTCTCGTGCAAGCGATCTGGGCAATCGCTGTGCCCATCAAGAACGTCGCCATGATCACCAATCCCGTCTTCCGAGCGGACAGTATCGACACGGAGAACAGCGCGTACGAGTTCTCACCCTCAGAGAACGCGACGATGATCGTACCAGGTGGAGACGTCGTTCCACTGCTTCAGAAAGTGCTTTCCATTGTGCTCGACAAACGAGTCATCCGCGGGAACTTCGAATCTGTCGGTTCCTTTGACTTGGACACGGTCTACCAGCTACTCTCGCCAGAGGACTTCCACGTCATCGCACAGTACTACGCGCTGGTCTTCCAGGCGACCGAGTTCCCTGGCGGTGTCATGACGCCTCGACCCCAGTATTTCAGCACACAAAACGAGAGCGAGCTGCCCGAAGATGCGCTTGGTGTGTGGATACGCCCAACGGAACCGAGCCAAAGCGACTGGTTCCTGAGGCTCTCCTGCTCTACTGAGAACGCAAAGCTCAACGGCACACGCTGCTTCCAGGACAACACGTCGAATGTCTGCTACGATTTCCCAAAGAAAGGCGACGTGCGGCGATACGAAAACGTGAATCTCGAGCCTTTTCGCAACAGCAGTGGCATGGTGAACAACATCGGACTGCTGTTCCTGATCGAGGTCTTCCACTCAACTATGGCGGCGCTCTTCAGCACCAAGAGCTGGAAGAAGACGCTGGAGAGCGTTCAGTTTGTCACGAGTGCGGACGCAGCGCTCAACAACGCGTTCTCGAGCGTCTACGCTAGCGACGGGCGACCACTGATCGCGGAGAAGCATGCGACTGCGTTCGGCTTGCCCATGAGCCTGCTACAAACGAAGAACGTCGAGTCCTGCGTGAACAGCGAAGTCATCGGCGCGAGGTTCTACACAAAAGCCTTCGTGCTCAAGCTCATCCAGTCTGCGCTGGTGGACTACAACGTGTACGACCCCGCCGAAGCCTTGATCCTGCTCCCAAACCAGACGGACACGATTGTATCTTCGATTCTCAGCTTCGATTTAGTGCTCACATCAGGGGCTCGATATGCGCCAATGTCGGATACTGGCTCCAAGCGCTTCGTGGGAATCACTCTCGCGACTGTGAGCGCAGCATCGATGCATCTGAAGCTGGACAAGAAGCTCAACGGCGAGCAAGTCTTCGGCTCGTCAATCCGAATGCTCGAGTACATGGTGTACTACCCAGAGTACTACAGCTACCTGCAGCACGAGCTGAAGACGGCCGCGGGTGAGTTCTTCGACCAAGTGAGCCTGACTATCCTCGGCGGCGGCACGTCGGGGCTCTTTACGTTCAAGGGAAACTGGTGGGGCAACACGATGGCGGTCTATCGGCTTCGTGAGCGCTCAAGAGACTCGGAGAGCGCAGTTCGAATCGACCCATGGTGGGACGACGAAGCAAAGTTCGCGCTTTGGTTCGAGAAGCTGGAGAGAACTGCCGATGCGCCGTTCCATATGTTCGACAAGTACATGGATATCGCGCCGCACCAGGTCGTGCTCAACGACAACTCCGTGACTGCGTGTCATCGTGCGTTCTTCAAGGCGCTCACGAAAGTCGCGTTCCTCAGCCTCCTGTCGCTCACTCAGCTTCCCAGCTACTTGATCTTCATGAGCAACATCAACGGCGCGACGGCGTGGTTCAGAACGACGATGCGCAAGCATGAGCTGTACGGCGAGACCATCGATGGCGCTCGGCACGCTTTCAGCTACAGCCTTGACGCTGTGACGCGTATGTAGCTCTTGCTTGACGAAGTTGCTTGGACTAGATCTCATCGTCACTCCTTACTTTTGTATGTCTATATTGCAACAACAGACAAGGACGATGGCAGTGCCTGGGTGGTGGTGCCGCTGCTTTACGCGATGCTGCAGAACTTTAACAGGAGCGAGACTCTCCGAATGCTTACCCTCGAGTTCAACCAGTCGTTCGCGTCGCTCGTGGCCACCGAGTACGGCCTGATCCACTTCACCGACATGGCGCAGTGCAAGATCGGCTTTGCCAAGAACAACGTCAGCGACGAGGACAACACAATCGACATGATCATGGACAAGCTTTACCCGAGCGTGACCAGTTTCTTCAGTGATCTGCTGGATGCGATTCCCATGCTGCGCTCGATGATGAAGGTCGACCTGGAAAACGCCGACAAACCCGTCCAGATGATTGACATTCGACAGGAACTGGTACGTGCTTCGTGAGTTTTTAGCTTTGCTGTGCTTCGTCTTCATGACGAAAGCTTTCGTTCTTCTTTCCATGGCTTGTGCGTAGATCAAAGGCTCGCCAAGTGGACCCGCCGGCGTTTCTTCGAGCGGTTCACCTGTGTTCTGGACCCCCACTGCGTTCACTGTCGGGATGCTCAAATTCTGGCCGTCCGTCACGCCTCCACCAAGTATCATTGAGGCGTATCGCGATGCGACGACGTGCTACGACACGCTCGAGATGCGCTACTTGAACCAGAGCGTGCGGTGCTGGGTCGAGCCAAATAACGTGCTCAAGACCCGCGTGGAGCACAAGTCAATCCTCATGGGCAAGATCCTCTTCAGCATCTGGTCCACGAGTCTCGTGCTCAACCTGATCGCGTCATTCATCGCCGTGGGCTTCATCTGGCGGCTCGTGAAGGCGTGGCGAGTCACCAAGTTTCGGTGCGTCAACATCTGGGTCGCGCTGCAGCTCAACTTCCAGGGATTCGGCGTGCTCTCGTTCTCGCAGATCGTACTGCTCACGCTCAGCACGATCCCGCTCTTGCTCGGGTACCACATTCCCGTCGACAACGTGTTCATCATGGACCAGGACACACAACACATTCCCAAGGCGCTCAAAGACTTCGTCGTCACGCTTAGCGCCAGCTGGTTCTATCGATTGGGCTTTGAGATCGCCAACCAGTTTGTCGTTCTGCGCAAAGTGTCGTTCTGGTTCAGCAACTTCCGCCTGCGGGGACTGAGTATGCTGCTCATCTTCATCCTGCGGATCGCCACGCCCGACAAGATGCACAGCCCCGAGTACGAGCTCGCTAAACTGCTCCTCACGTGCTCGCTGTCAATGATAATGGGAGTCGCGGGTGTTCTTGTCCCAGTGTACTGGCAGCAGAGCCGCCGATCGAAGATCATACAGCCGACGGACGCTAAAAGCCAGAACATCGTCGTCGCCTCGATCAACAAGCACGGCATGCCGCTCAACAAGTACGGACTCGTCGGGTTCTCAAGACGAGGCTGGTCGCTCACGGGATTGATCGTCGAAGGCTGGGAAGTGGTCAAGCACAAGGGCAAGAATCGGTGGGTGGCCGTCAAAGGCATGTGTCGCATCCCGCTTGCCGTGGACGAGCACGGCGACATCAAGAGCCTATTGTAGCATGATGCATCACACGTTCGTGGAAGTGAGTGGATGGGCTGGGAAGATCCTAGTTAGCCACATCATCATCAGAAAACATTAGCAACAACTCATCAATATTCACCCAAAGAAAGCCATTTCATTTCATGTCTTTTCACCATCAGTTCGCTCGGTCTTCACTGTAACACATTGCTCATGGGGCAGACTCGTACACACCACAGTCCGCGATCACCACTGGCTCCAGCGGCTTGTCGCCCTTGTCAGTCTCCGCGCTCTCAATACGCGTGATGATATCGAGACCCTCAACCACCTTACCGAACACGACGTGCTTGCCATCGAGGTGTGGCGTCGGCACCGTCGTGATGAAGAACTGCGAGCCGTTCGTGCCCGGGCCGGCGTTCGCCATCGACAGCAGACCTGCCTGGGTGTGCTTCAGGCGAAAGTTCTCGTCTGGGAACTTTTCGCCGTAAATGCTTTCACCACCGGTTCCGTCACCACGGGTGAAGTCGCCACCCTGAATCATGAAGTTCTTGATCACACGGTGGAACGTGCTGCCCTTGTAGTGCAGTGGCTGACCAGTCGAGCAGTTGCCCTTCTCGCCCGTGCACAGTGCGCGGAAGTTCTCGGCCGTCTTTGGCACCACGTCCTTGAACAGCTGCATGACAACCTTGCCAGCGTCCTCCTCGCCGATCTTGATGTCGAAGAACACCTTTGGGTTGTTTGGGTCCAGCACTGGCTCACCTTCAACAGCCGACTTGTCGTCGTACATCGAAACCTTGCTGAACAGACCGCCGAAGACCGACTTCTCCTTCTCACGCGCGTCCTTCATCTTCTTCTTCAGCACCTCCAGTTCGCGACGCACTTCACGGTTCGTCGGGTCAATCTTGCCTGCCGCAAGGAAGTCTTCCTTGGCGCGATCCAACTCGTTCAAGTACATGCGACCGACACCGCGACGGAAGAGCGCCTTCACGCTCTTCGCGTCATTCTTCAGCGCCTTGGTTGCCAAAGCGACAGCCTCCGTGTAGTCCTCGATCTTCAGGTACATCATCGCACTGTTCAAGTAGCACGTCGTCTGCAGCTCTTTCATCTTCACCTTCTCCTCGTCTGGCACGTCGTAGACATCCTCCATGTAGCCCGCGGCCTCGTTATACTTGCCGGCAGCATCAAAGAACTTCTTCTCCTTGAAGAGAGCGTTGCCTTCGTCCTTGAGCTTGGTGCACTCGACGATCTTCTCGTCCGCGTCCATCTCCCAGATCTCTTTCTTCTTGGCCTGGTAGCCCAGCAGCTCCACGTCGAACTTGAGGGTCGCGTTTGGAGGGATCTTTGGCGGCGAGCCGTTCTCGCCGTACGCGTACTCGGGCTTGCACGTCAAGACCGCCTTCTCGCCGACCTTCATGGTGGCGAACGCCAGGTCCCAGGCGCGGATCACATTGCCCTTGCCGAGTACGAACTGTCAAGCGCAATATAACAACAAACGACAACAAACACGCGTCAAGTTAGTCAATTGCTAAAACGCTCAGCATAACGCAACACACGCAAGACGCACCTTGAATTCCGAGTTGCGGTCGCGCGAGCTGTCAAACTTCGTTCCGTCCAAGAGCGTACCCGTGTAGTGAGCTGCATTCATCCATGAATGCCAGTTGCCAGGAGTCAGTACACTCAATCCCATGTTAACAGTACGAACAACATAAAGTCAAAGGCGTACCTCGCACTTCGTATCCATCAGGCGGGACGCCGCCCGTTCCTTCCTGGTAGATCTCCTTCAACACGCCGCCATCGCCCGAGAGGTCCGTCATGCTGCTGCTCTTACTTTCTGTGCACACTATGCAACACAAGGACACACGCACGTGAGCAACCGCGTCCCACACACAGAGACAGCTCTTCGCTGCTGCCGCTCACCTTCTTCCCTGTTGCTGTGCTCTGGAGCTTCAATTGGGGAATGGACTCGCGTGTGAGATGGATGGAATCATGTCCCGAATGTAAAACTCCAACAAGGGATACAAGATCGTTCCAGTTCTTCCAGCGAACGTTCTCGAAATACTCACAGGTGTGTATACCAAATATCGAACACGACACGACAAGTATACAGCGCCATGAGCTTGATACAACTGAAGACAAGCGCGCGTCACGTGATTTTCAGTTCTGATGCAAAGCGTAACTTTGCCGGAGCCGTTGAAGTGATCGCATCCCCAGCCTGCGATAATGCCGTGGAACGCGAGATCAATGACGTGGCCCAATGGAGTGAAGGACTGCGGTATTTGCAAAGGAGCTCATCGCATGAGAGCTCGTCGCCTCTGTACACTTGGACGCTCTCAACATAGATAGCACTTGCGGATTTATAAGCAGTTGCTCAGGTCCACTTGATTGATGTCCTCGAGGGTAAATCTGAGCATGAACCACCGCGTGACCTCAACGGCCGTTCGGTCACCTTTACTTTCGTTACGCATTCTTTTGGGGAGTGTTATTAAACCTGAGAGCCGTGTCGAACGAACTATCCATGCACCATGGTCTGATACGTGAAGTTAAACCTCTGCGGCTGCCCGACGTGTGGACTCATCGCGGACAGCGCCTCGGTCCACTCAAACACCGGATTCTGGTCGTGCGTGGGGCCGCTCACAGCTTCGCTCTCGAGCTTTCCCTGCTGCATACGTCCCCAGGACGTCGCTTTGGCGTCGATCGCTCCATTGAGCGTGAATAGCTTCGGGTCCGTCTCGAGGTCGTACCGAGAAGCCACGGCGTGCGACGCGTGCGTGCTCGAGAGCGGGTCTTCGCGCCAGTTGTTGTAGCGCATGATGCGCTTGAGATCCTCGAATGAGCTGATCTGGGGCGCGTCACGCTGGAAGATCTTGGCGCGCGTGCAGTTGGCGTGTGACCAGGATGCGCTCTGGTTCGTCGACTTGTACGCAGCGAGGAAACCTGAGCGCTCGTAGATGCTGGGGAAGTATGGCACGTTGTACGAGCCCCAGTACCCGAGATCGTTCACGATTAGTGACACGTCCTCAACATGGATAAACCCTGGGAGCTGCTCCAAGATGGTCAGGCCGCTCTTCTGGAAACCAGTCCCGGGGACAAATCTCTTGGTGTCAATGATCATCCACTGGTCGTTGTACGTGCCGCTGTTGTATTTGGAGAACGTCGCGGCCCAGCTCATGCCGTCTTCGCCCAGGAAGTTCGCGACCTTGGAGCGTAGCCAGCACAGCACGCTCTTCGGTGTCACGAGAGCGTACAAATCGCTGTTGAACACGCCGTGCGTGGTCTCCATGATCCCCAGTCCGGCATTCGTCATGTACCAGTCGTCAACCGAGGACAAGTAGCCTGGGCTGCTGGACATGGAGATCTTGCGACGAGCACTCGCCGTTGCTGCCGAAGAGTGAGGTTCTGAAACAGCCATCAGCGGCACCTCGTAGTGCTTGTAGATGCGGTTCATCGAGCTGTAGACGTCCCACGTCGCGTGGCCCCACACGAGATCAGCAAAGTCCGGGAGGATCCGAATGAGCGCCGAGCACTTGAGGTTTTTGAGGAACGTGTAGAACGACTGCGTGATGACATCTGCGGCCGTCGTACTCGTAGTCCGTGAGCCGGTGTCTGCGTGTTGCTGTCGCTGGATCACTGGGATTAGATCCTGCAGATCGCCGTCTGCGTTCAGCATGAAGAGATCGATCTCAGACACTGGCTTCGGTTCCGTTGAGAACCGCTGGTAGCCCTGGACGAGCCCATCGAACTGAGCCAAGATCGTACCAACCGTGTCCCAGTACTCAGCGTCCAGCAGTTCTGGACACATGTCGTAAAACGCGACTTGCTCTCGCATCCAATGCAGGTTCTCACGCAAGAAGCTCTGCAGATCCCGCAAAGTTTCTTTGTCTGCAGCGTCACCATTCGGGAAGAACGTGAGGTACACGTTCGCAAAGTGCTGGTCGATGCGGTGGTGCGTCAGTGCGGCCTCAGCGTACCCAGCAGCAAACATGATATCCCTTCGTTTTCGGCGTGCAAGCGCGTCGTCCTGAAGCTCATGGGCGTGCAGCTCGGTCGTGTTAATCCAGAGCTGCGACCAGCCGATGGTGTGGAGACTGTCGTTGAACGTTGCCCACGCGTCTGCTCCATCAGGCGCCTGCTCTGCTGCGCTAAACTTGACGTCAACGGCACTGTCATGTTCACTGTAGAACACTCGCACGTATCGCACGCCATCTTCCATGTCAGCGGTGTTCAGCGATGCCGCTGGCTGCGCGCTTTGCACCACCACGATATCTTGTAACGGCGGGAGCGCTTCTCTTGGCTGCTGCTGCTGCTGCAAGTGAGATGCTGAGCACACGATCATGGCGACGACAAGCCCGAACGCCATGGCGCAGCTCACCACCATTCGTGTCAGAGCGCTGCGACGCAACCGCGCTCGATGCTTCGCGGCATCGTCCTGTAGCCCAACGCCGTGGAACGTGCCATAGCGCTCGACTGGCGTCTGCATGTGCTGCGAGGCTGTCGACGTCATTACGTTCTCTCTGTCTTCTAAGCTGCTGCTGGTCGTTGCTGCCGAACGCGGGCGAATTGGAGAGTGGGGATGCGAAGTGGGCTGTCTGTCTTCTGGTGCTTTGGCTAGTAACCACCACGTGCCTCTGCCATTTCGAATCTTCTGCGTCACTCGCGTAGACGCACGCGAGTGGCTGATGCGCATGCACTCGCGCCGGTTCAGTTTCGCATTCGTTAAATGGGCGGACTGACGGAGGCAACACCAGAATGCCTACCCTATATAGTAGGTATCAGTATTAATATGTATTTTATGCAGGTAATATAAATAGGTAAAATGGTTTTTGGTAGTTTAGAAAATATTTATGCTATATGAGAGGTTTTATTTGCTTACGTTGAAGTTGCTGCGACAAACGGAAAACGGTTAAGCGGAGGGTGTTTCACTTTGGGGTCACTGAAGTGCTGAAGTGCTGACTTGATGATCTATTGTCGGCTGACCCGTCGCTATGAGCGGTGCAGCTTTTGATCAATCATGAAATCTATCAAATTGACTGAGTACCACCAAGCATGTTCGTTCGCCAAAGTATTTTCTTCTCGCGTCCGAAAAAGAAGCAAGACTTATTGTGTCTTGCAGATTTTTTGTCATATACCGAGCCAAAGTGCGCGATTTAAATGCACAAATAGACTATTTGCACTTTTACACGATTAAAACGTAGACAAACGCGATTAGACCACTATTTACGTCTCTCTCCCACCAAGTCGAACGAGTGGCGCTCAGAAAACTCGCCATTTGCAACTGTAATCGCGTTCTCACTCAGCCATTTGCGATGACGTTTTCGAAGGACTTGAAGTGGAGAGCTGTTGTTCTACATTACCTGCACGACGCCGATTTGAGCCAGGTGGCGATGGTGCTTGGCGTCTCGAGCCGGTCGATCAATCGATGGTATCAATGCTTTGTGCTGAGAAGTACTGTGTATTAGAAACCGGAGACCAAGAGAGCGTCAAGGTGGTCGGAACATGTTCGTAAATTTGTGCGTGAGTACGTTGAAACGAACCCGTGTTTTCATATTGAAGAATTGCAGGTCGAGCTGCGCGTGATCTATCCAAGTGTGCCGTCGTCAGCTTCGACAATTTGCAGAGCTCTACGGTTCGATCTTAGCCTTAGCCGCAAGGTTCTTACCAAGCGAGCGCGCGGGGTGAGCGCATTAGAGCGGGCCGACTACGTCGCGAGACTCAAGCCGTTCTAACAGTATCAAGATCAGCTGGTGCTCACCGGCGAGACCGCCAAAAACAGTCGCCACTGCAGTCGCCGGTTTGCCTGGTCTCGGCGAAACCGACCTGCTGTCGTGTCGGTGTCGTTTGCGCGCGACGTGCGCTTGTCGGTGTTATGTGAAGAAGTGGCATCCGAATCGCCACGACGTACCTCGTTGGCGCGTAGCTTCGCTCCGCAAGTTCCCGAGTGCCATTTGCTATGGGACTGCCGATCAGCGCGGACCGCACGTCGCCCAAGCAAGCACCTGGGAAAAGTGTCCGACCATCACTCCGGCCACCCATCACTCAAGTCGACGGCTAGAGGTTGAGCCGAGCCGAGCCGAGTCCAAGCTCGGGTAGCTTCGTCTCCTTTCAGGATGGTGGCCAAAAGCTATGGGGCTGATTGCGCCATTCACAGAGGGCCAGTTCGTATTGTAGGTTTGTATTGTTTTGAGGTTTTATTAGTTTCTTCGAGGTTTTATAAGGAGGGATTTCCCCCCAAGAATAACAGTCTTCCTTTTTCCACGTGGCGAGCAAGTGGTCTTCGAACAGGCTTCTCTCCGCTTCCGCTACCCAGCAGCTTCTCTTCAGCGTCGCGGTCCGAGCGTCTACAGCAGGTAAGCCTGAGTTGGCGAATTACGTGTGTGTGTGTAGGCGCTGCATATTGTGTGCTCTGAGTGCTTTCTGGTGTGGATAATAAACGTTGGATCAGGAGCCTCGCTTCCCTTCCCTTCTATTGAGATCTCAGCTAATAGCTTTTGGTCTTGGTACTTTGTTTAAGTCCCTCACACACCGAGCCGATCGGTGTGTCTTCATTTTACGAGTGTTTGCTTTCGAGTGTCCGTTTGCGTGTGTGATACATACTGTAACGGCGCTGAGTCAGCTTCTTCTACATTTGTGTGTAGTAGTACAAGCTAGACGTTTCATTTTCCCGTGCTGTTCGACGTGTGTGTCGACAGCCATCCGTGTCTGTATAAGTAGCTTAGAAGCGCTTGTGCATTGACAACCAGGTCCTGGTGAAAGCCGGTTGACCACAGGGTCTGTAGCCTACAAAGGTCGCATTGACCACGAGTCCCTAGAAGTCTGCGCAAGTGCTTTTAGGTTGAGTGTGTGTATAACTTGCCTGGTAGCTTTACAGAAGAAGTAAAGCTACCTCTTGTATATTGTTGTATTGTTATTCTCGCGTGTCAAAGAAAGCGTCTCTCAGGCTATCCATCCTGCTAGTCGTCTGCGTGTGACATATCTTGCGTGCTTCCCATTGCGGCCAATCTAAAAGGGCTAATAAAGGGTACACAGTGTGAGGTATTTGACTTTGGAGTGTGTATTTGAGTGTGCTTACATTTAGCTACATACTTCGCTTGCTATCCGGACTGAAAGCCTCACCCCTTGGCTAACTCAGTCTATTCTCCAAGCCGATCCATTGCATTCA